>JAJGOT010000216.1:1252500-1322199 GCA_022457155.1 Cladopsammia gracilis
CGATCGACAATTTTTTTTAAATTTCAAATAACTTAGCATTATAACTGATAGATTTTGCATGAGCGTCTGTTTTCTTGAAAAATTCCCTAAAAACAAACAAACAAAAACAAAGAACAAAGAACAAACAAAACAACATAAACGATGAAGCTATCAGTTGTTAGGCAGATGAAGACATTCTTGAAACGCCTTGAGGATGATTACTGGGTGACCTCAAGAATGTATCTTGGTTAGTACATGCAGTGGCGCTACCAAAGTGACTTACGAACTCTTACCTCCCCTGTGAGGTCGTTATAAACTGTTGGATATTTTTTTAGTGTCACCGACGCCTTGTTAACTCTGTTAGACACACGAACATCTGACGTCCTTACTACAGTCTGCAAACGGAAAGCCATGACAAAACAAAAGACATGAGTAAACTCGAACGATCAGGAGTACAGGCAGGATATAGTGAAAAACATTCTCTCATGTCAATTGAGAAAGAGACTTGAGCTCTTTTACCGTGACACTGGGCAAAACGCACCACACAAAATACGCTGTTCAAAGGATTATTTTGAATGTAGTGTATTTTGCAGAGTTTTTGCAGTCGTCAAATGCATGTCAAAACAGTACCGTAACGGTATCAAACCGTGTGAATTTGGAATCAAGCTTTACAACTGGGACTTCTATAATCAGAGCAAATCACTGTATTATTATTCCCTTAGAGTCAAATCTCACTATGATGGGCTTGTATCCGAGGGCATATTTGTGTCTTAGATAAGCAAGGCATTCTTTTTAGCTTTCATGCCAATGCTCCAACTACAGCTGTTCTACTGATTACCTTATCAGGAAGTCGCAATGATACCACTGCTGGCTGTGGATGCTGGAGTAAAGGTAAACACAAGCATACGTAAGGCTGAATTATAACAATTCTCAAGCAACAAATCTAATTGCAAAGGAAAAGATGAATGCCTTAGACATAGAACTAAAGCCTGGTTTTCTCCTGCAACATAAGCCGGCATAAGCACTGGCATAATCGGTAGCATAACAGTCCTTTTGTGCAGTGAAAACGGGTCCGACAAACATAAGCGCAAGTATAAACATAATGATCAATCTTTGCTTATGTCAATTTTCGTTTTTACTTGACGCAAATTCTTCCGCTTCCGCTTATACCTCTGCCTTTGTCGCTGGTGATTATCAGGCTTGAAGGCGATTTTGTTTCTGCACCTAAACCCCAATTTTTGTTTTCTTTTAATCAACAAGAAAAACGAAAAGTCGAATAGTGAAATAACGTCGCGTTAGTGAGTTATAGAGATTTGAATTTACAAAATGCTAATTAGATGACGTTAAATCAAGACTTTACCATTATTTCTACTTCAATTTACAATACGCAGTTCACAGCTTAAGGATAATCAATTTAAGAAATACTAAATAAAAACTGTTAATAGTCAATTGCATGATTTGTAAAAAAATATTACTTGGAGGTGGAAACAAGTAGTTGTATAATAAACGATTCTTGATTTAACGTCATCTTATTAACATTTTGTAAATTCAAACCTCTATAATTCACTAACGCAACGTAAAAAAACAAGAAATATTTAACTATTCAACTTTTCAACGTACATAGAGTTGATAATGAGAAAAAACAATTTTGGGTTTAGGTGCCCTTTAAGAGAAGTAGGATTAAATCCATCAGAAATTAGTCTATAATTATGACAAGCGGGCAACTGCAATTGTATAGAGCAGTTTTCAAATGAGCGTCGTAATAACAAAACCAAAGTAATTACTCTGGCCAATCACAGCAGACGTACACAATCCAATCAACCAATCAGAGCTCGAAGCAATTACATGTCGCCGGCGCCAAGCGCGGGAAAACGCGTGCGAGCAAGTCACGATTGGTTTTGGTTTTACTTCTGATTGGTCGAGAAAGTGGCGCGAGATTTTTTAGCCAATCACAAAGCGTAGCAATGCAAAACCAAAGCAGTTGCGAAATAACTTTCGATAATCAATTGAAAACTGCTCTATCTGATAAAGAAATACTTTAAATTTGTTGAAACATTAATTTTGTACGCATACGAAATGTTAGTACCAATACGCACCTCTTCACCGGTAAATTCTGTGATGCTGGAAAATGTAACAGAGAAACAGCGTTAAATTACCTGCAGTAAAAATTGAATACGCACCACAGTTTCCTCTGTCCGAGCTATCAAAGCTGTGAGTCATTTCTCTGTTGAATACTGTGTTTAAACACTCTTGTAAATGATCAATAGTTAGAACCACCTTGTACCGCATAATAAACATTACCACGGGAAAGTACTGCTTTATAGCTTTCATTTGAATGGTCACAAGGTAGGATTTCATCCACAGACTCCAAAGTTAGAACCACCTTGTACAGCATAATAAACATTACCACGGGAGAGTACTGCTTTATAGCTTTCATTTGAATGGTCACACGGTAGGATTTCATCCACATTTTCTGAAGGCGACAGTTCTTCAACTGTACCAATTGTTTTATTTTATTAACTTCGCATCGCCCAGAATGCCGCAACACACCATGAACAGCATCACAGAAAAGTACTGTTCTATTTCTTTTGAAAGGTCAGATTATGGGGTTTCATGGACAGATGTACATCACGTGGCATACAACCTTACTTTTCAGTATCCAATATAGTAGGATCACTAGCCACTGATGATGCCTCTGTTGACCGTATGCTGGACGTAACACTTGCCGCATCATCCTGGTCCTCCTCTTTACATTCACCTTCTTTATGGAGTAGCCTTTGTTTTTTCAGGTCTCGTTCTCTATTGGTGGTGCTATGACGAGCGAGGGCCTTCAAGAATACAGCGTGATTGATTATTAATTACAAAATGCTCAAGGAAATGTGAGAAGTGCGAGAAGCACTCGCCTTCGGCTCGTGCGTTTTTGCACTTCTCTAGTGTTCTTAAAAATTCCCGCGTGCTTATATAACTCAACAATATACTCGGCGCGTGTTTTATTTCTTTATTAAAGCGACTTTGCAAGGGACAGTTTGCTTTTTTGCTAATTAAAAACTGTCCTTGCTGAAAAAAATGCACCGAAAAAATCACTTTATTAAGTATCAATGTATTTAGCACGAAAATACTAATTGAGGACACCAATTAAGATACTAATTCAGACCCCGAGTGTTGGTCCGGCCGGGAATTGATCCTGCGACCTTCTGCTTAGCACACCAGTGTTCTAACAACTGAGCTAACCCTGTGGCGGTTAAAAAGGCGAAAAATACAAGATATTTTTTTATCACGATGCGCCAAGGTTTTCAGGATCCCATCCTTTTCCATCTCTGGTCATACGTAGCATACATTTTTCACAGGAAACAAAATCCAGTGTTTCTGGTGAAAAAATTGAGTCAAATGACGCTTACCAACCTTACCTGTAGGATTGGCGGTAGATCGTCAATGTCTTCCTCGCCCTTTAGTCTTTCCTAAAAAGGAATCATGTACGGTTGGCTTCACTTGCTTGTGGCAAGTAATCTTAGTAATTATTTCATTAAGAAACCACGAAATGCAAAAAATAGAATAAAAATAGGAGAAAGCTTAGAATTTCTAAAGTAACATCTTTAATCAATTTTCTGGCAGCAGTTTCTTTCGAGAAACTGTAAGCCTTTTTTTTATTCGGTTTTTATCGAATGGCGGTGTAGTTTTCACCTGGCAAACCAGCACGACTTGTTTTGTCAAGTTAGGCTTTCATTGCTCCGCTTTCAAAGTCAACAAAAAATGACTCTTCGTTGAAATTCCTTGTACTTTTTACCGAATTCACTGGTAGTTGAGTTTGCATAAATAACGTGGCTTCTTACCGAAGGTTTCGCTGGTGTTGATGGGGTCAGAAGTTTCATCAGGTCTTGAGAGGCGCGGTCTGCAGTACTTAAACTAAAAATATAACAAGTTGTTTTAGTCTCAACGGTCGAGTTGTTCTAAAGCTGTTAAATGCTAATCGGGAGTAAATGCTTACAAAGTTCTTTCTCTTGTTTAAAATCGTTTTTTGGCTATCATTTTAGAGATGTCAAAATCAAATTGTCAAAAGGTATCCACATTGTTAGGGTGTTGGTCTACGTGAACTCATAAAGTTGGCGATAATCTCAGATTCACTTAATCCAACTTCGAGAAACCGGGCAAAGATCAGTAAGAACTATAATCAGTGTCAGGAGCTGTTGGAACAGCCTTCCACGTCCCCTATTTCAATGTTGAATTACACAATGAACGCGCGTATTCATTCCTTTTTTTCCAACAACATTGAAAGGTGGGAAGCGAGGGCATCATCCAACACATAGTGTTTCAACGTTTTGTCACAACTTGTAGTTGTTGCTATACATTTTATTTACGACCATTTACAGTAGGGTGTCGTGTGATCATTTTGACCAATGCAACTTCCATTTAACAGATTGCTTGTATTTCAATTTCATGCCGGTTGAGGAAAATCTACATCTATCCGAACGATTCATTTCTGTATGTGATATGTGATTCATTCAAATGTCAATCTAGGGGAGCATTATTTGCCAGAGACGTTAAAGTCGTCCAGACGCATTTAACACATCAGACGTTAAATGCGTTTGGTATAAAAAGGGAATGCATTGAAGTAGACGGCCAAACAGAAAAAGACAAGGTTTTCTAAAAAAAAACCAAGTTATTCTCGGAAGTGACTGGACACGACTAAACTCGTCGCCAAATAAATTTTTCGAACACGAATATACAAAAAGGGCTAAATACGTCCCAGTTAAGACCGTCCTGTTTTTATCTCGTGAATACGTCCCAGTTAAGGCCGTCCTGTTTTTATCTCGTGAATACGTCCCAGTTAAGGCCGTCCGGTTTTTATCTCGTGAATACGTCCCAGTTAAGGCCGTCCTGTTTTTATCTCGTGAATACGTCCCAGTTAAGGCCGTCCTGTTTTTATCTCGTGAATACGTCCCAGTTAAGGCCGTCCTGTTTTTATCTCGTGAATACGTCCCAGTTAAGGCCGTCCTGTTTTTATCTCGTGAATACGTCCCAGTTAAGGCCGTCCTGTTTTTATCTCGTGAATACGTCCCAGTTAAGGCCGTCCTGTTTTTATCTCGTGAATACGTCCCAGTTAAGGCCGTCCTGTTTTTATCTCGTGAATACGTCCCAGTTAAGGCCGTCCGGTTTTTATCTCGTGAATACGTCCCAGTTAAGGCCGTCCGGTTTTTATCTCGTGAATACGTCCCAGTTAAGGCCGTCCTGTTTTTATCTCGTGAATACGTCCCAGTTAAGGCCGTCCTGTTTTTATCTCGTGAATACGTCCCAGTTAAGGCCGTCCTGTTTTTATCTCGTGAATACGTGCCAGTTAAGGCCGTCCTGTTTTTATCTCGTGAATACGTCCCAGTTAAGGCCGTCCTGTTTTTATCTCGTGAATACGTGCCAGTTAAGGCCGTCCTGTTTTTATCTCGTGAATACGTCCCAGTTAAGGCCGTCCTGTTTTTATCTCGTGAATACGTCCCAGTTAAGGCCGTCCTGTTTTTATCTCGTGAATACGTCCCAGTTAAGGCCGTCCTGTTTTTATCTCCTGAATACGTCCCAGTTAAGGCCGTCCTGTTTTTATCTCGTGAATACGTCCCAGTTAAGGCCGTCCTGTTTTTATCTCGTGAATACGTCCCAGTTAAGGCCGTCCTGTTTTTATCTCGTGAATACGTCCCAGTTAAGGCCGTCCTGTTTTTATCTCCTGAATACGTCCCAGTTAAGGCCGTCCTGTTTTTATCTCGTGAATACGTCCCAGTTAAGGCCGTCCTGTTTTTATCTCGTGAATACGTCCCAGTTAAGGCCGTCCTGTTTTTATCTCCTGAATACGTCCCAGTTAAGGCCGTCCTGTTTTTATCTCGTGAATACGTCCCAGTTAAGGCCGTCCTGTTTTTATCTCGTGAATACGTCCCAGTTAAGGCCGTCCTGTTTTTATCTCGTGAATACGTCCCAGTTAAGGCCGTCCTGTTTTTATCTCGTGAATACGTCCCAGTTAAGGCCGTCCTGTTTTTATCTCCTGAATACGTCCCAGTTAAGGCCGTCCTGTTTTTATCTCCTGAATACGTCCCAGTTAAGGCCGTCCTGTTTTTATCTCGTGAATACGTCCCAGTTAAGGCCGTCCTGTTTCTATCTCGTGAATACGTCCCAGTTAAGGCCGTCCTGTTTTTATCTCGGGAATACGCGAAGCGTTGAACGAGTTACAGTAAACGGGGACAGATATGCAAATTAGTCACTCCTTCGGTCGGTCGGTCTGTGATCACTCGGCTGTAAACTTTTCTTGATCACGCTATTTAACGCGTATCTACGTTGAAATATTCAAATTTAACCTTTATTAAGCACTTATTTCGATATGGTCGAGTGGTCTAAATGTTGCCGGCTCCGGCACCAACGAACCGGGTTCAAATCCTGGTGGGAACGTTCAATATACTTTTCTTTTTCCTTTCTTTTCTTCTTCTTCATCTTCTTCTTTTTATAATATACTTTTCGATAATAAAATTCGGAATTTTCCGAGATATTGATGTGGTCTACTGAGTTTAATGCATTCTCCAACATAAATTGATCTGTGCAGTCGGACAATTTATTTAAAACTTACCTCGTATCGCTAAATTTCTCAACCTTTTGAACCTTGTTGTCTTCCTAAAACGTAAACAAATCACAAGACGTTTGACACATATAATAAGTAGTAACTGAAAAAGACAAAAAAAGACACCAAGAAAATAATAAGTAAAACGGATAAAATTCTTTCTTGCAGGGAAAACACTTTTTTAAATATTGAAAATGAAAACAATGGCTGGGGGATTAGAATGACCTTCTGTCTGATCTCCATGTCGGCTTGTAGAACAAAAGTCTAAAGGTAACTACAGTTTAAGAAATTAGCCATAGAAAGCTTTAAAATGTTTTAAGCATGAAGGCTTGAATAAGCTGATTCTTAGTTATTATTTAGACAAACCACAAGTTTAGTTTCGCTCTGGCTCCTCTTCATAACATAATCTAAGAAAAAACAATTATACCACGTTATCAGTAACAACATTTTGTTAAAGGGACAGTGAGTGTCCCGGCTGAAATAGCGCATTTTTGTAATTACGACTAGGAGCTTGCTAGCGGCTGAAAAAGTCAAAATTCCACAAGAATGGCAATTTTGATTTCTTGACCGCCCGTTACGAAGTCAAATTTGATGAACTATAATCCCATTCCATTCTTGCAATCCTGCACTTTTTCTCCAAACTAATGCTCCTGTTTTGCTCCATAGAATCATTTTATCCAATCTAGTTGTATATTTCATGTATTTGGTGGCATTGATTGATATAACATGAAAATTACGCAATGTTTCGTTATTTTGGTGGGACAGTGTCCCTTTACTCTTCGACTGTAGACTGCCGTGCGCCGTGTGCCGTGTGCCGTGCCTATGCCGTGTGCCGTGTGCCGTGCCTCTGCCGTGCCTGTTTTCAAGTAACCATATTTACTAAACGTTCTAAAAGGCACTAGGTGATGATTTATGGAGAAGTGGGATTATTATATGTTTAGAGGGATTTCCACTTGTCAGTTGACATGTTGATCAATTATTTTATCCGTTTTAGTTTATCACACGCACCTTGTATCTCCTCTGGTAAAATTCCCAGCTCTTCAAGGACGACATCTCTTGAAAACAACTCTGGCAATGACGCGTATTTCTTGAAAAGTACAGGAAAAAGAGAAAACAAACTCAATTAATATTTCATAGATGTTTATTTCGAAAAGAAGTGGCCCGTCAGGTCGACACAAAGCTCAGGATTTGAGAGGCAATGAGGATTATTGCTACAATGTACTTCCACTGGATGAGATGCTAGTCCATCGCAAGGTGCATCTTGCAGAATTGTATTACGTTTTAAGGACGTTCGCGCGAAAATCTTCTCACATTGATTTTTTTTCTAAAACCTTTGCTACAGCAGGTAATGAGTTACTTGTGTCAGAAATGCAAACAAATTGGGGGGTCACCGAGTTTGTTTCGGAGATAAGATATCTGAAAGGCCACCTTAATTTGGGAAAATCGGTCTTCCTTACTCGATATGGTCCCGATGTCTGTCAATCTAAAACTATTGCAAATGAAACTTTCTATGCCACATTTTATACAAGTGGGTCTAATGAGCAAATTAAATCAACTGGTGACGTCCCTTAAAGTAAATCTTATTTTTAAACGACAGCATTTGCGAACCACGACACCTGCAAGTTGGCTGGATTCGATGTTTAGTGGGTAGAAAAATGGGAAAATATTAAACTTCCTTTATTGATTTTTTGTTCATTTTTTCACAATCTGTGAAATTGCGTCATTTGTGCGTACACGAGCGCGCGCGCACTCCAAAGCAAGAGTGTTTCCTTTGAGGATTCAGTTACTCAGTAAATAAGTGGTGGTTTTCTCCTAAACGAGCATGGTGACCTATCTTTTTTATTCCATGTATTTGAAGAAAATACTACTCTCCGTTATATATCCATATTTGAAGAATTTTTCGCTAGTAGATTTTGAGATATTCTTATGAAATCACTTTACAATCTAGTTTTTAGCGTTTTACTGGGAGCATGCAGATGCTGAAATTGCCCTATTATTATTTCATTAGTTTCTCTTTTTCGGTAACTTGAAGGCTTTTCACGATGACATTGTTCTGCTATCATAACAATACTACTAATTTTCCTTTGCTAATAATTACTTTCTGGAAATAATGGTTGCCTCTAGCTCAAGGCTAGGATTTTCAATATTGCCGTCACAAGCTAGCAAATTAGTTATATATTACAGCGCTATATCTTGAAAACGGGCATGGTGACCCCCTCTTTTTTTTTCTGATGTACTAGATGTAATAAATAACTGTGTAAAGTTTTAAAAAAATTTCATTACAACTTCTTTTTCGATGGAATCACCTTAACAGCAGTTCGCAGGTAACCATTTATACAGCCAGATGGAGAAAGACAATGTGGGAGTATGAGGGCTGTGAACTGTGAACAGTAATCTTGATGTGTTAAATAATACACCTTTGTACTGTGATTAACTTGGAAACATACTTTGAGTAATTTGGACTTGACCAACCTACGGGCACCAAACGAAGCAGGATAAAATTAAAACATTCTTAAACAGTTGGATCAATCATTTGAGCCAAAAGTGGTTGGAAATCTGCGCTTGTGGAACACATCATTGAAATCAATTTGTGTTATGTGGAAAATACCTTAAGGACAGCCGATGGAGTGTTAGGCCCTATTTACATGGAAAGAGGATAATCCTAGTGCTAGGATGATCCAAGAAGGTTCATTCGGTTTACATGCAAAAATGCGGCACTAGGATGATCCTAGCGGTAGCATCATCCTACCTCTCAGATAGGATGATCCTAGCGCAAGGATCATCCTATTCGCATGTAAACTGAAAGCAGAAAACATGTCGCGCTCGGATGATCCTAGTGCTAGCATCATCCTAGCACTAGGATCATCCTCTTTCCATGTAAATAGGGCCTTAATCAATGATGTAACGTACCTGCTTAAGGAAGTGAAATCTTTCGTCATCACTACTACAGAAAAAAAGAAGGAAAAAACTTTAATAATCTCCTAGTTCCAACAAATCTGGCCAGTTGATGGTAATGCTAAATAGCTTTCATTTGATTCGTTGCTCGTACAGAGTGCAGTTAACCATGTCTTCCCAATTATTCCGATTTACTATCCTACATGTCCTTGAAAATAACAATTTTCCATTATAGTGCGTGCGTTTACAACAACAACAACAACAACATACACGATAACAGTTAAAGCAAAAATCTTGCTTGTGGGGTCGTGTTTCTAGCTACACTAATTAAAAAACGTTTCTATATACATTAAAATTAAAAATGATTATATACATGATTGGTCACATTAATAAAACTTAAAATCCGTTACATTCCTACTTTGCGTTTGAATCGAGGTTGCATTGAAGTCCAGTTGTTTAATAAAATCGTCCTTTTTAGCTCTGGCATAAAATTGCTTGAAATTGTCAGTGTAGTACCTGGATGCAATGTTCCAAAGTACAGCACCTCGATAGCTGATCGAGTTTTTCATATAATACGATCAAAATCGCGGAGTTTCGATCTTATTACCCCTTAAATGATATTTACCATTCTTATGTGTGGCCATACTTGAGACTAGTGCCGGGGATCTGCCACTGACTACATTATAAAAAAGCTTTGATAGGGACAGTTTGTAAATATGAAAAATCGATCCCCATTCTGCAATTTTTAGCACAATTAAGTGCAAAGATTAAGTTACGAAGCTCTTAACGTCGATTCGATGTAATTGAAAAGAGACAAGGAAAGTTTGGAGTTAGTGTTGAGATCATTCTAAGGAACGAATTGAGTGCATTATTTTTGGCACCTGCACCGCTAAGTACTCAAAGGAGAATTCCGTGTTGCTACCGATCCGGTTTAATCAACTCGTCTGCAATAGTCCTGTACTGTAGCTAATCTGCTAGTTAATTACTCTAACTGCCTGTCTCTACCTCACAACGTATTCTTGTCTGGCTTTGTCACGACACTGTATCATAGCCAATAAAGGTGAAATTGGAATCCATTTCCATAAGTCCCAACCAGTCCTGGCGGATACAAAGACATGCACAGATTCTCTATGTGCTTATATATATTAGACTCTGTGTACAGTACAGTCTAGTATGAATGAGTTACCCTAGAAAGCTTGTACACTAACTTATAACTAAAGCCAACAGCTACCAAGAATTTACAGTAGTCTATAAAGGACACTTACCATTTGTCATAACAGGTGGGCCAGACCAGCCAATTCGTAAACATATTTCATCTTTTTAAAGAACTATTCCTACAAGTCCATCTAAATTATGCATGCTATCTACAAATTGAACGGTCCGGATGGCCAGTTCGAAAAAATAATGGCATACTATTTACGAAATGACCTGCCCGGCCGATCAGTTCTGACAAACGGAAAGCGCCTTGTTAGGATGTAACATCGTTGCAAGGATGCAACAGAAGCGACAAACAGATTAAACTAGAAATACGTGTCTCGCAGAACCTCGCGAAGCTCCGGGGGGTGCACCGCAAAATTTTACCGACGGGGGAAGGAGAGATGGCCTCGAAATTTGAGACATTCTAGTTCCTATTCTCTTCCATTTAACTTGTACTCAGTCTCCTGTCTTCCTTAAATAAAATAAATGGGAACTGGTGCTGGGTTTTGCGCTATTCGCTGTAACTGCTATGGGACTGGGCACCAAAAGACCCTCAGGCACTCCGATCCCGCCACCCCCTCCCCCTCCCTTCCCCACCTCTCTTCAATAATTATTGTCAGATGGAAAATTGGTCTGAAAGTGGATGTATAGTACTGTTGTGGACCTGAGTCCAGTACAATATGTAGTGGTGTTCTGTTTATTTTGATTGGATGAGAGTCGGTTATCAGGAATACAGCTAACTCCTGCTGTCTCATATTCTAATTTTGAAGCTTGTGGGTGCTATCTTCCAAATTAACCTGTTCCCCTTTGACACTGCTGTAGTTTCTGTTTAATATACTGGGTATCAAATAATTGTTAACCCACAAGCCTCCTAATGGGCGACCACGATCACGTGAGCATTCATCCCGCTTAAACAAAGACCCCGAGTATAAAAGGACCTTTCAAACCATATCGAGACCTGTTGTTAGCGACCTACCTTTCTTGTGACACTTCCTCATCTTCAATAGAACCTGAATCTAAAAAATGCAAAACTGTCTTGTTTAATCCATTGTTTCTGTAAGTACATGCAATTTTTTTCTTGCAATTTAATTTATGAACTTGTTAATTAGATTGTCAAGAAGCCAACTACTGAAAGCTAATTTCGAAGCGAAGTTCACAACTTCGGAGCCAACGAAGCTCGTAAACTGTGAAGTTGCCTTGTTGCTTTTACGAAGGCAAGTAGATCGTTTTCTCCAAGATGCTTTTGAAAAATCCGACCATTCCTCTTCTAGACTTAAACGGACGCTTTGACAGATGTGATTTGTGTTTACATTTAGTAGTTCAAAACATGTTTTATTTTAAGTTTGGAAGTGTGCTAAAATGCTCCCTAAAGAAAAAAGATGTTGGTTGACCTTTCTATATTTCAGAGTTTGTTACATCCAGGTGCTTCATGTAATGCAATCTGCCATGAATGAAATCTCTCTATGGCATATGTTTTTGTGACGTTGTTTGTTTGTTTCTGTAGTATATAAAATGTGTTTTACGCAACTTCCAAGGTTTAATGAAAGCACGTTTAGGTTCTTCTAGTCTGTCAAATGCTTGCCCAGGGTATTTAGACACATCTAATTATCCTTTACAGGTAAAATATGAGTACACAAACTGACCATAACCATGCCTATAACATCACAGGCGACCATTACCTGATGGAGCTTTCCTCGGAAGGTGGAGATGATGTGGAAGGATAGTCTGAAAAGAACTCGCATCTACATGAGGCATTTTTTTCTGAAGCTGTTAAAAACAAAACACGATGCAGAATATTTAAAATATAGCTATAGTTCCAGCAGGTTACAAACTATAGTTCAGTAAAGAAACTTTCAGGAGGCAACATTCATAACTGGATCTAGTAATAACGACCACCCGCATTTTGCTCCACTCTAGCCATAAAGATTAGCTGGTTATTGTTTGTTATCTTTCGTTTCGTTTTATTTCTTTTTTTACTATCCAATAGGAGTTTGTTAGATACACTATCGTGTATTTTCATTCCAATTTACCATTATTTTCATAATTCGACAGCAAGCTTACATCACTTAATTCACGATCGATCAATAGTTGTTGTTTCTCCGCTCTTGAAAGATGTCCTCTGTTTTTTCTGTCTTCGTCCTGTCTCATCTACAACAAAAATACAAACATTTCTTTTATCATGACTGCGTATATTCTCAGCACGTCTTGAGACCAATGACATGCTGGACTCTGGATCTCAAACTTTGTTAAGTTGAAGCACGAATGATCTAACAATGAATAAGTCATGCAACACAAGATGTATTTGGATAGTTCTCCCCAAAACATTGAGATATTCCTACTATTCAGCGATGCTTTCCAGAACAGGGTAGTGTAACATTTTTAGTGTCGCATTTCCAAGCTCGACCACAACGGCAATAACTACGAAAATTCTCCAAAAACGGTTTTATAACAATGGCTTTACACGTGCATATATTCTGACGCATTTCTTTGCCAATTATCTGCAAAAAAAAACAGCAACGACAAATAAACATGTTTTTAAAAAATCTCCTTTCTATAATTAAACTTTAACGCCATCCCTGTGAATTTAGCTCCTGGATAGTTCGGCTGCGGAATAAGTTGGAATAATCGCAAAGTAGTTGAAACCTGGCCCCAGTTGTTCAAAAAGTAGCTTACGCTATCCACCGGATAAATCACTATCCAGTGGATAAACGTTAACAAAACCCATTGCGCTATCCACCGGATAGTGATTTATCCGATGGATAGCGCTATCCACGTTTTGAACAACTGGGCTCTGTTAAATACCGTTTTCCTTAGCATCGCTGTCGTGGTTTCTTAAGGTCCCTACTGATTCATAGCAAAATGCAGTTGGCAACATAACGGAATGTTTGTTCGGGTCAACACAACTTTTGTTCTTTGTTTCTCACAAATCCACCTTTAAAGTGCACCTAAGCCTTAATTTGTTTTTTCTTTTAATCGACTCAATGTACGTTGAAAAGTCGAATAGTGAAATATTTCTTGTTTTTAACGTCGCGTTAGTGAGTTATAGAGATTTGAATTTACTAAATGCTAATTAGATGACGTCAAATCAGAACTTTACCATTATTTCTACTTCAATTTACAATACGCAGTTCACAGCTTTAGGATAATCAATTTAAGAAATACTAAATAAAAACTGTTAATAGTCAATTCATTTGTAAAAAAAATGTTACTCGGAGGTGGAAACAAGTAGTTGTATAATAAACGAGTCTTCATTTAACGTCATCTTATTAACATTTTTGTAAATTCAAACCTCTATAATTCACTAACGCAACGTTAAAAACAAGAAATATTTAACTATTCAACTTTTCAACGTACATAGTGTTGATAAATCGAAAAAAAAATTGGGGTTAGGTGCACTTTAACAATGCTGCACTTACCACAAGTGGTCTATAGAGCTTTGGAGATGGAGCACGCATGGTTCTACTAAAAGAGAACTTGCTGGACACTGTGCTGGCATCAAAGGGATGTTTCATGTCCGCAGCTAGATTGCGTTTGAGGCTCAATACATTTAGACTGAAAAATGTAAAAAAACAAAACATACAAGAATTAAACAAGTCAACCTCAGTCTATTAAGATACTTTGTAAAATATGAACTCAAGTGATTAATATACATTCATTTAGCATTTATTCACACCCCAAAACTAATAAACCATTTAGTCTAATGTTAATGAAAACAAGTGTTCTGGTTCTCTCATACAATAACTTCTCTAAAGGGATTACGTAACACTGTGAAGAAGTTCCAAAAAAAACACATAACAGAGTTGCTTTTTGGCCAATATACAAAATGAAGAAAAATATCACCGATGTAATTGCTAGTTTGAATAGAGTCCTGTGTAACATATAATTTACAATAGATTTAACTATAAAATGGATAAATAGAACAAAAGTATTTTAAAATGCTTAACAGAAAGTATTCAAAATACAGTCTTAAAAAAAACGCTTAACATTACTTTTAAAACACTGATTGGCCAGTTTTACCCATTTGGCATTTGCAGTGCACCAGTCTCCTCTCATGGTTGATGATGAACGTGTTCAAAGGTCTCTCTCTTATTGATGGCGATAATTGTTATTTACAACACCAATTGGGCCTTTGTAATGCACCAGTAACCATTCTTTGACGACAATAATGATGATCCAAGGTCTCTCCAGATATAAAATTACAATTTTGATGGAAAGCAAAACGTATGGCAATGAATAGAAACAGTTTTTCAAACACACTTTTATTAACACGAAAACAAAGCTCTGTGTTTTGCATATACGCACGATTCTCAATTAATTCCGACACGGCATTCATGTAAAACAGGCTTTATTTTAGTTTACTTTTCTTTAATAGTTAGTTATATTTTTAAATTATAGAATATTAATTTACATACACAGTTTTTTATTAAGTTGTAGTTTATATTAAATTGTTAATGCCTGATGTATTTACCGTGTTTTTAAATAAAGATGATGATGATGATGATGATGACGCATAGGCGGCGGAGCAGGGGGGGGAGGGGGGGGCTGGTGGGACTGTAGCCCCCCCCCCCCCCAACGAAAATTTGGGGGCACAACCCCCCCACGTTTTTTAAAATATCGCTACCCCAGTACCCCAGTAAGTCAGGTTCGAGTCAGGTTACAAATATAAGCTTTCAACAAAAATGCTGTCACCAAAACGCTACTAGGAGAGGTCCACAAACCGTTAAGGCTGTATGTGACATTACCTGTGGCATCGGCGACTTCAGAACGTACATTTTCTGCCCTCCGACGACTTAAGAACTATCTAAGATGCTCCATGAAGCAGGATCGTCTGAACAACTGCCTGCTAATGCATTGTTACAAATCGACTACGGACACACTGGACACTGTCAAGATTGCAAAGAGGTTTGCTTCTGCCAACGAACTACGAAAAGGTCATTTTGGAAAATTTGAGTAAGGGTATGTTCTTGGTTTGGTAAACGATACCCCCCCCCCCCCCCCCAACGTTGAAAAATGCTCCGCCGCCTCTGATTTACGTTCCAGTTGCTTATTTCGGACCTCCAAGTACAAGACACCTAAACAAATGCAATCATAAATGTGCACTCCATATCTATAAATTTATAAATATTATTGATAACTATTGTATCAGTAACATGAGAAAATATCTAGAGGTTTCTGTTAATGGAGGGTACAGTTGCTTACCTTTTATTTGCTTCCAAAGCCAGTTGAGTTTTAAGACGACTTAGGTTTGCAGGGCCACTGAACACACCTCTTTGGTTTAGCTCTTTAGTGCAAAAATACAGGAAATAATAGTACTTTTAGTTGGAAAATTAGGGAATATGCCACAGATATTTTCTTTGTTTGCTTTGGCAATGCTGGTGTTAAACTTATTAAATACATGCAGCACCTTTGTTCACACAATACATCTCGCAAAGACACCAACAGGAACATATTAATTAAAAGCGATGGTGTCACTGCCAAAATATCAAAACTTAGCTTACCTAATTTCCATCAGTCATTTAATCCCCTAGCCATTTATAACCGGACATCAACCCCCATTGATCGGGAATCAATAAATTAAATATTTACGGCGAGTACAGAAAACGTGTTTCGATGACCGTTCTTTAGTGTGTCATGCAAAATTCGTTGAGGGGGAAGGGGTGCGTGACCCAGTTAAAATAAACCGTAAAACTTTCTTATGCAAGCGCATGAGTAGAAGCTACCATTGTTGTTATCATAAAAATAGGAAATATTAACAACTTTTAAAGAGGGTGGCACCAAGCTAACTCTAGGTTAATTAGGGTGGCTCTCTAAAAATTCCTGGTCGAATTAGAAATGTTAGTTTTTGAGGAGGGATGACAAACCAGAGAAAAAGCCCTCGAAGCAAAGATGAGAACTAAAATCATATATTTACATAGAAATGAACAAAGGAAAATTAAGATTTAACAAAGGATAAAATTGAACTACAACATATACTACAGTTTTCTTTCATGCATCATTATTTGGGTGCTAAATATCCAGGGCTACATGGTTAGAAGACAGGGGCGTAGCCAGCTTTTAGAAGAGTTGTAGGCCTGGCCATCCAGCCCTCAAGGGCCGCTTCTAGGGGGTCCGGGGGCATACCCCCCAGAAACATTTTCGATATTGGCCCTTGAAAATTCTTTATCCTTCACTTTCCGGCGGTTTTATGTGTATCTTGACAGCACCAAAATCCTAATATTTGATACAGGAGAATGGATTTGAATTTTTCATTTCCAATTCTTAAAAATGTAACACAAGTGGGCTGAAAAATTTGTAGGCCCGGGCCTACGGGCCTATAGGCTGGCTACGCCACTGGAAGACTAAACTCAGGACTGGTTCAAAAAACGAAGAAGAAGAATTTTGGGATCGAAATGCAGGATTAGAAGGATGGAAGTGGATACAGTTAATCAAATTTGATTTCGTGACATAAGCGGGCCAGAACTCAGCATTGCCATTCTGGTAGATTAACTTTTGAGTTTTTTAGCTGTCATACTTTTATCAATTTTGGCAATTTTTGTCTTCTTTTTTTCAAAGCAACGACAACTGACTTGATTTTAAAAGACATGTTTCGACAATCCTTTGTCGTCTTCAGTTTGAAATTTTAAGTTACAAAGTTGAATTTATACTAAGTAAATGAAAATGCTAATGAGAGAAAATACCTTTCACAAATAAATGAAAGAATGTGTGACAATACGTGATTAAAAAGAAAGTTTTAAATTAACATGATTCAAAGAAGGTTGTTCAAATTTGATATGCAAAGCTTCCTTTATCTTAAGCTGAAAATTGGTGGAAGCATGATCTAAGATATTGAAACAATTGGGTGAACATTAACTGTGGCATTCTTTAGAGTCTTCCAGGTGTTTGAATACGTGAGAGGCCTATCAGTGGATAAGTGCTCACGAACGCGTGTGGAAAAATGTTGGGTCGTTTCGCTGACATAGCAGGCATTACAGCCCGCACAGTTAATAAAGCAAGCACCTGGCTATACTCAAGAAAAGATGATTTATCAGCCAGCCCACTGTTCCTTTAAAGACATACAAGGACAGAACTTGTAAAAAACGTTGGGTTTGGTATCCATTTCTATTCTGGTTTTCCATAGCCCCCCAAAAAATTCAATTATTTGGGGTGTTTCGTGGTGTTGCGGAAGCCATTGTTGGTTAGCTTTTGTGTTGTGGTGTGGGTATTGTTCAATGTCCTTTGAATCTTTTGTTTTACGTCATTTGGTGATCACACCATCCGCAACACCAAGAAACTACCATTATTTGAAATGAGTGATTTGGCAAAGAACCTTTTAACAAAACTGGACCATTTTTAAATCTAAATATTATAACTTAATTGCCATTTACTGTATTAAAATTCAACTTACTGATAGCTTTGTCCAAGTACTTTGCAAAAAGTCCCTGAGTGATGACAACAATCTCAATTGTTAAACGTCTGTGAAGATGAAAATTTAAACAAAACTCTTGTTAATTGTATCCGACTTGGTTTAAACTAACACCTTTTTTACTACAAGGATTCATTACAAAAGCAAAGATAAATGACGTGTTCTTTATCTGCCTTTTTTAGATAGTTTTATTTCTTCTCTTTTCACCACTTGGCAGTGCTTGAATTTGCTGGCTACATTTGTTTATAATATGTATGTACATTGAGTTTACATTATTTAAAAAAATCATATGAAAAGTTTGATTGTTTGGTGCACTAGATGCTATAATTTATACATGTAAGACAATTGAAACCTAGATTTGATTTGTACTATAAAGTATTTGTGTAACTTTGCATCTTTTGTTATATGCTAATTTAGTGAACACTGCTTCTTTTACTCACAGAACATTTCCACATTGCAGCTTTATTAAGTAATGCTCTACATAACAACTATAGTAAACTTCATTGTGCTGCGGCATTGGCTCTTTCCCACATAGAATATCTTTGGTTTCAAGAATAGAGGAGGAGCTAGTGGTTCATAGTTACATTTCATTATAAAAATAAAGAAAATCCATTTGCGTCAAATAAATTTTAGGAAATGTTTGTGCTTAACCAATCAAAATAGCAGAAGACAATAGCTAATAATTTTGCTTTTTTGATGAAGTTCCCCAAATACAATATCTTTTAAAACTTGCATGTTGTGTGATTGAGTCTCAAATTACTTGAAACCTTAAAAAAATTAGACTTAATGCACCTTGAACTTTAACTTTTTAGCGGTTTTTTAGTCTAGGCTAATGAGATCACTAGTTGAAACAATGGAAAAAGTTTACATTCCATCGTGCATTGCCGTTGAGCACTATCCCTCTTATGCAGATCATTACTTAATATGTTGACAATGGTGCCATGGTCACTCTGAAATGTCGGTATTTATCGTCTGTGTTTGCTTGTTTTTGCAAAAAGGGTTTTAGCTGAAATAGTTTGCTTTTTATTAAAGCAAACATGTTAACTGGATTTCAATTAATACAATTTATGTGACATTTATGACTCACCATAGAAATTAATAAATATTTTTAAGTTTGCCATCTGGTAAATACATGTTCAGTATATTAAATTAATATGTACCTGAATTTTAAAAACAGTTTTACATAAGTTGAACAAAAAAATGAACTTATCCAGGTACCTTTGTAATTCTCTGTTCTGTTGACCTGTCTAATAAAATGAACAGAAAAGGTCATGCATAAGTTTCACACAGTTAACACGATTAGCGGGACCAAGGAAACTGTCCATATTAACGGGGTGTTGGTACTAAGCAGCTTCACATGGATGATGAAATTTAAGTGTTTTATTTTTTTTATAGAAAAACACAGTAAATTACAGCATCTAACTCCAAAAAGACACTAAAAAATTATGATTAGACAAACACTTGTAATTTTCTTACAACCATACTGATAGCATATACATGTGTAGGTGACTGACTTGGTGCATTTGGTGGAGAATATAAGTATTAAGTATACGTATAAAATAGGTTAACTTTGTACATGAGATTGTTTTAATTGGGACGGAAAAAACTGTCTGTTGTCTGTATATTAACAGGTGTCCATATTACAGTCATGCTCCGTCACGCGTGACTAATAATCCACAAGACTGAAATGAACATTTGAACATTCTTTTGTAACATCCAAGATTTGAATGAAACCTTGAAGATCTCTCTGGAAAACACTTCGAAAGTCATGAGTTAACGGAAAAATAACTTCGCTACATGCATAAAAACCTAATTATTGTTCGGATATGTAACATTTCAAATGAAATGATATTTTGTTGCTCTTTGTTTCCGAAAATGAAGTAAAATTCTCATGGAAACTCCGAATCTCGGAATGAATTTACAAAACCGACACGTAAACTTGAAGACTCATATCCATTCAAATTTTCAAAAATACTGGTCACGCGTAATGGAGCATGGCTGTAAGCCGCTAAATTTTAGAGAAAATGTATGGGCATTTGGCCTGGACCTATGAAATACACAAATTGGAGTCAGACATCTCAGCCCACGCAAAATTTATTAGTGGAAAATGGTTTTAGTTGGAAGAGAGACAAAAGTGTATAAATATGTAAATCAGTTACCAGGAATGGATCAGGAGGGCCTCTTTGAACATCTCTCCAGATGTTGTTAAGCTCATTCATGAGAACTGTGATCTGGAGGGAAAATATGACAAACACATAATTTTTTTATGAAGGGCTCCCTGCAAGAACGTCCTAAGTGCATTTTTGGTAACTTTCACTAAAATTGTATATTTTAGGCCTTTAAAAGCACAGTTTTGTCAAATTAATGATTTATTATTGCTAAGGTACTTAAAGCAGCTCCAAAATGGGGAAGAAAATCCACATCTTTGAGAAAATGTTTTGGGCCCCTATGAGACCCTATGGCCCCCAAGACACCCTATGCATCTTTTCAAAAATAAAAATTATTCTGTTCGAACATAGAACATTTGTTGACCTGGTTTAAATCCTTTCAGTCATTATATTTACCGGTACATGATCCAGTCATAATTTTGGCAAGTGAGTCCCTTTTGAGGCCAAAAATCCAAGATTTCAGTGAAAATTTTCCAAAAACGCACTTAGGATGTTATTTCAGGGAGTCCTTCATATATTATGTGATTTTAATTAGTATAGATGTTGCTGATTTTATTCCTGCATTTTCTCTGTATTAATGATCATAATTTCAAGAAGCTATATTAAACATTCAAAAGAGTACTGTTTCATCAGGTATACATGTATATATATATATCCAAACACCTCGAAGTTAGTTAAAACAAACTCAGCCACACCTCATTTTTTCTTCCTCATTTCACTTCTCAGTGTTTGAAAATCCTAATGAAACACTCTTCGTCATGTGGAGTCAAACTCTTACCAGTTGCTGCTGGTCATTAGCTGACAGACCAGGTATACCATCCTTTGGTGTTAGTCTGGGGCGCACAAGCTTGGCAAATGCACTGAATGATGATGGAGGACATTTCACTGCATCCTATACATACATATAAATAAAGAATTCTACAGTTAAACATTCCAAAATTTCACACCCTGAAAAAATGCTAAATAATATGCAGTTTATTCAAGTCTACTAATCTCAGTATTAAATGGTACTGGTGTACATGTATCATCTTTAGAGGAACTAAATTTTAAAACTTTGATCTCTGAGTCTTGCAGTAATTCCCACATTCAGTCTATCTTGTCTTGGTCTTTTCAACACAATAATTTTAATTTTGTTGCCATCCATTAAAAAATAATCATGATAAATATTATGTACATGTACTCCATTTGACACTTTGGCATTTTCTTCAAGCCCAACCTAGAGATATATTTAGGCTTTACTCCATGGCCCTGGTTATCGGTTTTTCAGGATAAATAAAGCATTTATTATTATTATTTATTATCATACTGTAAAATTAATTGCAAGTGGGGAAAAACAATTACAGGGGGATTGGGAGCAAGCAATAACATAGAAGAAAAAGGTGCAAGAACCAGAAGAGCTGGGGCCAGCAGTGGATTCAGGCAGGCAGTGGAATTTGTGGAATAATGGAAAATGGGAGAAATTGGGAAAAATTTGCAGTTATTACATTTCAAAGGGGACAGACCGCAAATAAATGTGGCTACTAAATATATCTGAATTTCGTAACTGTTCATGCGTGCAATTCCACAATTGGTTTCGGCTCCATTAAATCCATAATAGAGTGGTTTTCAGTAAAGTGTTGTAAAACCAAAACCAAAGTAATTACTCTGGCCAATCAACACAGATGCAGACAATCAAATGAACCAATCACAGCTTGAAGCAAAAAATGTAGCCGGTGCCAAGCGTGGGAAAACGCGTGCAAGCAAGTCATGATTGGTTTGGGTTTTACTTCTGATTGGTTGATAAAGTGGTGCAAGATTTTTTAGCCAATCACAAAGCGTAGCAATGCAAAACCAAAATTACTTTCGACATTCAATTGAAAACGGCTCTATTTTGCAATAATTAATTATTTGCAAAGAGGAGGAGTTTGAAAACCAGATGTAAAGGTTATAAAAAAGCAAACATTTACACCCATTTCAGGTCTCCCCCCTTTAAAAAAAAATTCATAATTTTGCAGTTGAGCTGGCCAGTAGGACATTACCTCAATAGGAGTCAGTGGTCTTTCAACTTCAGGGTTTTCATTGCCAATATCTGTTGTATTTAACAATTTAATAGTTAGTGATGCAGTGTACGTAGTAGATCAGTTCTTTAGAAAATTAAATAGTCTATAAAAAATATTAATTCTCTGCATTGATTGGTTTAAAAAGCTCTCTATTTCTGTAATGAACATCGTCTGAAAGTTTGGCAAATCTGGCCCATCAATACATGAAAGAAATAAATCAACATTTACTGTTGTCTCAAAGGGATCACCTTCAGGAGAATCTCTCATGTTACTCTTAGACTACCAAATGAGTGAGTAATTGTATATTGTACAATGTACGTGGGTTGGGGTGACTACCATATAAAAGTGACAGGATACAATTTTTGGAAACTTTTAAAAGATCCCTAACCTGCAGTGCAGGCGATTTGTTTTTGGCGGCTCAGTTCTGAATTTAGTGTTTGGTCATCATTTTGGTTTTGCAAAATGTCTGGGGCTGGAAGGAGTGAAATGGGTGGGGAGTAGGCGGGAAAGAGAAGGTAAAAACACCTGCCCACAAGGCCTGTGATATCAGGAAACATCTCTCTTACATAATCCATTTGATCACATACCACGCTTTATCCCCAGGGACACATAGTTTGCACGCAACTACTGCATTCAAAATGGCTGTGTTTGAATTTATTTCCTTTTTAGTTACATATGCTTTTAATTTCATTGCTGCCCTCATCATGAAAATAGAATCACCAAGAATTTATTTGCATTCTTCCTGTTGCCAAAGGAGAAAATTGTGGTTTGCCATGCCGTTGTAATTTAATCAACGGTGTTACTATTTACGTAATTGCACCTGAAAGCCAGACAAGCATCTGACAGCGAGATATCCATGGCTAAAATATACACTTATGTCCAGGATTGCAGATAATTAGATGCATGACAAATTTTGATATCCAACACGAAGTGTCCCGTTAAGTCTAAGTGTTAACCATCTTTTTTGAAATGTAAGGTAAGCATTAGTGTTAGTGTTATTTTTAGGTTAGGGTAAATGCACGTGTTCATCTTTACTTAAAGAGCAGAATTTAAGGGACACTTCGTGACGTTTTTTGTCTGCATTTTTGAAAACAAGTGATGTTGAAGTTGAGTAGAAGAGCAAGAGGACACTTTGTGACGCTTATTAAATTTGCCATGCATCTAATTAGCTGCAATCCTGGACATAACTGAAAATATAACACCGGAGTTTTCATTCAGTCATAACTGTGAAGGTTAAGTTCAAAAGATTTAAATAAAATACCCAGATATCAACTTTAATCAGTCTTAGCAATCACTCGTGTATGAAAGGTCTACTGTAACTACTTCCATTTATGACCATTTATCTGTTGCTCGAAAAGAAAGAAAACTAAATCATTATCGAATGGAACTCTCGATCGCTAAACACAGCAATAACGTAAGTTCCTTTTACTTGATACATTTCGTTTCATCATTTTCCTTTTTCTTATGTTGTAAATAAATCCAATCATCCATGAGCTTGAAGTTGCTTATTAACTGATATGATGTCACTAACACTTTGCCTCAGGCTATAAACCACTTGATACACTGTATGACGTCACTAACACTTTGCCTCAGGCTATAAACCACTTGAAAAATCTCAACTTTTTTCAATTTTCACAGGCCATTTTATAGAGTCAGTCACCTTGCCTCAGAGCCAATTAAGGCACGACTCAAAAAAGTGAAAGTGAAAAAAAGGTAAAAATTTAAAAAGTGATGTCTAATTTTACGGCTAAACGGATCTCAGTAACTGTCCAGTGCAATGGAGTTAGTGAATTGGCACAGACAATAATGTGTCTAGTAATGCAGACAGTGTCCAGGTTGTAGTGCTAGTAGTGCTATGTGACCGTAATGTTCTATAATTGCACAATAAATGTATTTCAACATAACTGATCAAAGTGCAAAGTAGAACTACTGATATACTATTTACTCATGCGCGTAGCGGCATGAGTTATAAAATGGCCTCTGTTTTTCTTATTTTTCTTTTTTGTGTGTGTCACGATTTTGCATGCAAATTTATGCACACATATTTTAAATTGTGCTCTTCCGGTTCATAGCTTTGCCATTTACACTTCCTGTTTAGAGACTTCCGGCCACTCTCACTTCTGGTAAAACAGCGTTACAGAAGTGCCACGACAGTGTCTCCTACAACCCTACTTACATAACTGATGTTCACATTAGGCATAAAATATTATATAAGACTCAGAAGAATCACTGGCTTCATTGTGGTACAGCCTTCATTTACAAAACATTCAATAGCAAACAACATGGTTTGCAGGAACGATGAGTAATTGAAAGGAGTAACTCTTCTCCATGTCGGACATCTTCTTATCATGTTTAATATAATATATCATAAAACTTTGTTATGCATGCGCATGAGTATAGGCTGCTTGGAGCCTCTTGTTCCAACATACACACTGAACAGAAAGTCTTTGTTAGTTTTGTTTTTGTCAACATGTCTTCATAATTATGAGGTATATGTGATTAATGTGCTTTGAATTTTATGAGCCGAGCAAAGTTGTTGGGACTTTCAAGAAACAGGCCCCTGACCCGGTTTGCCGAGATTACATTCAGCTCGGTATTACATGAGGCCAGCCAGCCCGAGAGAGAACTGAATTTAGGTTTTGACAACTGCACCATAACTTAATGGAATTAAGAGTTGTCAGGCAGTAGTCACACATATAAAGATTTCCAACAACTTTTCTATGCCTTTTTTTATCACAGCATACAATCAATCAAACGTATGTATGTATTATGTTGTGGTTCAATTTTATGCTTGGTTCAAATTTTATTTCCCTTTGTTTTTGGCTATGGTAATGTATGATAATGAGTTTTAAACAAAGAAAAATAAAATTGGAACCAAGGATAAAATTGAACCACAACATATATAACAAAGTTGCAATTACAGACTTATTGAATTTATTGATTTACAGTTACAGTTTTCTTGAATATATTTAAGCCAATAAATTTCGAACAATAATGATCAGTGATGATTAATTCACAAGAAGGTGTTTTTTTTTAAATACGAAATAGTTCATCATGTTAATAGCTGGCCTATGTAAATGAAGTTTTATGTTTTTATTTTATAATCCTTTCTGTCAAGAGCCTATTAAGCTCCTGTTTCTGTGCATTACCCCTTACCCCTTACCCCCTATCCCCAACCCCACACCCCCACTCCTCACCCCCCCCTGAAATGCCTCTCGTTCTGAAGAAAATGGGGTTCAAAATGACTATGTGTCAACAATATTGTCACCTATTGTCTGAACTACGAAATGTGCTATTTCTTACCAAAAGTGCGAGGAAATTAATCGGTTATTACAAATATTAATCTGCACTGTCCGATGTTTTGATTCACGTGAACGGCATTAATAGCTGATTAATTACATTCTAATTGCAGCCGTTTATCGAATTTTATGGTGATGTTATAATAGTCTTAAGCATGTGAATGAAGCAAGGCAAAATGGTCTTCTCTGGTAAAGTTGACGAAGAAACTTGAGCTTTTGGGCGCATTGCTCGAAAATGCAAGTTAAGACTGAAGGAAATCATGGATGAATTATACATTTGAAAATCTTCATAAAATCCAATTTTAAAAAGACTGAAAAAAGGCCAATGTAACAACGTCTACCACAAGAATGAGCTACCAGGCCAGCCAAGAAAGTTGAGTACTCATGTAGAGCGGCCATTCCTTCGACAGGTTCGCTCTTTCAGGAAAAAAGAAGGGAATTTTACCATAAAGTGGATAATGGAAGAGGCTACCTTAAAAATTTACCAAGTTTCTTGCAGTACAGTAAAACACAGTAACACAGCATGACACGCGCGTGACATATCAAATTACTGTCACTTGATGTGGCGTTTACAAGAAATTCTTACTCATTTCTCGCATAATTCGCATATCAAACCCTCATTTAGAACATGAAATATGGTCACTCTTTCATTCTGTACTAAAATCAGCCTTTAAAAAGGGAAATATGTGTCTATCTTTTGAAATTCCATGGTTATCCATGCTTAACCACGGTTAACCGTAAGTAAACAAAGAACATTACTAAAGCCGCTTTTTATTTCAACATGATAAACCGTGGTTAATCGTGGTTAATTGTACTTATTCGAGACATCTTCTTTACTGCTTTCTTGTCCAGGAAAATTTTGCACAAGAAGGCATTTCTTTTGCTGTTATTGCGAAAGTTGAACATGAAACCGAGAGATCTTCAAAAAAACCATCATCATTTCAGTTTCCTTCCCATCAAGCAAGCCGTTCCATAATAAACACAATAGGGCTCTTGCCAAGGCAAAAAAGAGTAGGAATTCGCAAGTCCATGTTATCTTTTATCTTTTTTGGAAAATGCTGATAAATTCAGTTATATAGCAACTGGCATCTAAGCAACACATCTGCTGCGCATACACCATATAGTCACGTAATAGACTATCTGTTTCCCGCTTTGACATTAGTGAGGCATTTGATGAGGCATTTGCGTGTTCTCCTGGTAGCACAGCGGATTTCATTTGTACAAATAATTCTCAAATTTGGTCATCTATGAAAGTCTGTTGTGTGATATAGCAGAAAGTCCCCAAAATATTAGTTAAAGCAAGGGACCGAGCCCTTACCTTACCATGAATGTCCAAATAACAATTTTGGTATATTGGACAATAGGTGACAAAAATAGTTGACACGCTGCATGTATAACAAAAATGGTTTTCGTGCCATATTTATCACTGTATCTTTCCATTCACTACACTCTGCCCCATTAACCCCCGTCCCCCCATCCAATGTTGTAGGATTGTAGCAAAGACCTGACTATAAAACGATACACAACATTGTCTGGGGGGTGGGGTTGGAAATAAGGGGGGTGGGGCTGAAATGCCTCTCGTTCCGAAGCAAATGGGGTTCAAAATGACTATGTGTCAACAATATTATCACCTATTGTAGCTAATGAATTAGAATGTAAGGTTGGTTATTAAATGACACATCAAGCAATAATTTGTTGATATACTGCAAGCTTATAATCCCCGGCGGTACCAATCAATGAAAAGCAATAATCAATATAATCAATAACAATCAATAACAATCAATACCAATTAATTGATTGGTATTGGAAATCAATAAAAATCAATGCCTTGGAGTTGGGTGAGTATCGATTCTCATTGATTATCATTGATTTCTATTGATTAATATTGATTTTCATTGAAAACTAAAATCTCCGTTTTTGATTCCAATAAACGCCCTAATAAAGCGTAATTGTTCTGATTTGTGACAAAAGTTTGCTTTTGTAAAAGGAATAAATATATTTTTAATACAACAACAAAATTAACTGAACAACAACATTTTATTACCTATTTAATTGTATATCGATCCGGCACGCAGACAAACACGATTTAGTATTCGTGTTATAGAGGGAGTTACATTGTTAGCACCGTGAAGTTTTATTTGCCGGGATAACAGGATGTCTGTCATAGCGAATTGTCCGCAAGGCGGACAGAGAAAGAACGGAATGAGAACGAAAACGAGAACGAGAACAAGAACGTCACGAGAATGGCAGAGATGGTCAAAGTAGCTGCCGTTTTCAACGCGAGAAGACCTGCTTTCACATACTTTGTAACGGCAAGTGGCAGAGTCGGCAAGTTTATATTTCCCGTTTGCAGTACACACGATGGTTTTTAATGGATTTATAACTACCTCAGAGAGATTAAGCATTGCGTAATTTTTACCCGCGAACGGCAGGGATAGTCACGGCATCCGCGGTATTTGTACGCAACGAGTCCTGCTTTTATACACTATTGGACGGCAAACGGCAGACGACAAGCTTACATTTCCTGTTTGCGTTATACACGAAGCTTAATAGAGAGATTAAGCATCGCGTTTCCGGCATACGGCAAACGGGAAGCATTAGCTTGTCGTTTGCCGTTTTACAGAGAATGAGAGAGATAAACCATCGCGTATACTGCAGTGTAAGTTTGTTATCTGCCTTTTGCCGTCGCACAGTACATGAAAGCGGGTCTCGTTGCGTAGAAAACGGCAGCTGCCTCAACCATTCTTGCCGTTCGCGGATAGAAATTACGCAATGCTTAATCTCTCTAATCTCTCTAATCTTTCTAATTCTCTGCAAACAACAAGTTGACGTTTGCTATTTGTCGTAAGTTTATTTAAATTCTTAAGCACTCTTGTTAGTCAATGCAGTCTAGTAAAAGATAAGCTTAAACGTTTCTCAAACATACCTTACATGCATCGTTTGACAGCACAACATTAAAACTTAACAAGTAGTAAAATAAGCATTGATTTTACTTTTTCAATCTGGAAAAAAATGCTAAGTCCTTCACATAGAAGGCCTTGGATTTTATCACTTAAAAAGAGAAGATAAAGTAAAAGAGTGGTGGCCAAGCTGCCCCCGATCATTCAGAACTTTGAACGTATTTCCGCGTTCTCCCCTCTTCTTACTAATGAAAACATTTCTCCTTCGTTCACGTGAAAAGGACACTGGTGGTATCCTTTTACGACACAGAATATGGCTATTGCGACCTCTAATTGCTTTGACATCTTCCGTTGAGGCCGCCGGGGAATCAAGGTAACAGTCGCCAAATCTGATCTCAAATGCCTTGAAACGCGGGTTTTTACATTGCATGATCAGTTATTGATTATCTATAAAAATCAATAATAATCAATAGCAATTAAGGAGTCTGGGTGAATGAGTATCGATTTTTATTGATTGGTTGAACCAATCAATATCAATCAATGGATTATTATTGATTATTATTGATTGTATTGATTGGCAATCAATGATTGATTTTCATTGATTGGTACCGCCGGGTATAATCGTCTTATTATAGCTTCACACATGTTAAAAGCTACTTTGACAAACTATACAAGCAATATACTGTGTTATTATATCCCTACCTCCGTTGTCCTCCGGTTCAAAGAGACTCAAAGGACCCACAAGATTTGTAAATTTGTCGTGAAATTCTCTCTGTTAATAAAATCAAGGAACTTTAAGACTTATATCAGACTAAGTACTGTGCTATGTTTGTTAACTTCAGTCACTTGGCATGCATAAGTATTAAAACTCCATATATGCACTAAAAGTTGCATTGAAACCTTAACCTGGAATAAAATTACCAAACTTACAGAAGTAAACGGCGGTATTTCCAGTTGATAAAGCCTTTCTGCCCTTGACATTGCAATGTTATGACTTTTTACACATCTCAATTTCCAAGATGGCGACGTTCACTCACTATGGCAACAACAAGCTGATGAGCATGTAAAGACTCGGTAGGGTAGGGTAGCTAAAGAGTTTGTCCGTGTGACTAAGTGGGGAAGGGAGAGGAAATTATGGGCTTTCGTGAAGAACGGGGAAAATATTGCTTTGTAACCTCAATTATCATTTACGTTTTGAGAAATATGCTGAGTTCGAGATAAAATTTTCCTTAATACGAAAATATGCTTTAAATAACCATTTCATAATTGTGAAATTATCCGAGCAAAACAACGCAGGCTCGAGCAAGCGCAATGACATCATCCCTGGGAAGGTTCAATATGGCGGACAACTTCGAAATAGGAGGTTCTTGTTAGTTTGACATCAGCTCGCAATGGCTTCGTTTCAAAAGACATTTCGAAAGAGCGGAACACGTAAGTACACTCCTTCTTTATTTCTCCCATACAGCTTTCGCCAGAATAGATAGATTTCCTTAAAAACGTAAAAATCTTGCATAAAAGCTGATTGTCACCTTTTAAGCTTATTGCTATCGAAAGATTTTTCGCATAGTTGCAGGCTGGCCTATGATACTATAGACAGCTATATAGATCAATGTTCTTCATACAGATGCGAGTGGAATTTCGTTTTGTTGTCCTGAACTTTACAGAACCTCTTGTTTTATTCGCCTCATTTTCAGACCATGCTGAATTTCAATCGCTGCAAGGGGTGGAAATAAAAATTGGAGACAAGTTCAGACCACCGAAGAAGGTAAGCTTAAGGTCTTATGTAATATAGGGTATACGTCTTCGCTGACTAACTTTTCTAAGATCCATATATATTCTTTGTTTCTGTGTTGATTGAGTAACAACTTGATCTTGGGCTTAGTACATTGCTAACAGGTAACTGAAAGCTTTGTTTTATTTAAGCTTACGGTTTAATTCATCATGACTTGTTTTAAACAACTTGGGAGCGATTTTAAAAGATCCGCCCACTTTAATATGTACAGATCGCTAAACATTTTGCAGAACGAGGCATATAAAAACAAGAAAAACATGCAAATAAGTGGCCAAGTATTCTATTCTACAATTCAGCTACATCTTCTTAACACAAAGATCAGAGATAATATTATCTGGGGTGTTTTCCACTCTTTTATATAAAACTCAATATTTTTATTGACATTGTTGGTGAGTTAAAGGGAACCTCGGCTGAAAAACAGTTTTGGATCCAAAGTATTCGTAATGTTATTCGTTATGTTATTCGTAATGTTATGTTTAATTTGAATGTTCGGACCCACTAGCACTTGTGCTATTAACACTGCCGAGGGTAAATAAAGGATATTTATTTATTTTTATTTATTTAATGGTTAAATTTAACTCATGCTGGGGTTTTAAGTCAGTATCTCCGTAATTGGTTACTGAATGCGGTGTTCTTTTGTCAGTTTAAATTTCCCACGCGCCACCATGTTTTCTTTATGGTAATTTATGACGTCATTACGTTGTCAAAGATGTCAATATGGAGTTTACAGAAGAAAATTTCACGTTAGAACCGTGCAATATTCAGCCAAAAATGCACTGAAAGCAAATATATATTTATAAATTTACGTGATGTTAACTTAAACCATCATATAGAAAGCTCATGACAATGCTCTAATGTCATAATTTCCCATCGAACTTTGCAAAAACAAACATGGCGGCGCACTGGAAATTTTAAAGCAACAAAATGCAGAAACAAATGCCCAGTATTCAAGAGTTAAAGATTTCTAATCAACTTCAAAACCCGTAAACCAGGTTAACAGTGACACGAACTAATGATCTAGCCAAGATTCCCTTTAATAGATATCAATCCATCAAAACTTACACAGTTTTCACTTGAAAACCAAAGTAATTACTCTGACCAATCAAACAGAGGCAGATGATCCAATTAATCAATCAAAGCTCCAAGCAAATTCTTGGCTTTCACATGACGTTAAAAAAAATAAAAATTTAAAGAAAACATCCTACAAAGCTGTTTCTAACGTGGTATGTGGATACAAGTGTTATAATCTTTCACAAAAAGTTTCAGGTTTTAACGATGTTTTGCTTCCGATTTACAAAGGTTTTAAATGTGTCACGCAATGCGTCACGCTATTTCAGATAAGCCGCGAAAATAAACAAAATTGAATCAGCTGAAAGTTATTGTTTGCATTATAAGTGCTTATAAGCCGAGTTAATTGAGCTTAAAGCAAATACAATATTTTTGGATGTGATTTTTAGTGTAATTAAGACTTTGAATTTTTGGCCGCCATCTTTGTGCCCCTCTCAGGGGCACAAAGATGGCCGCTCCATACATTTCTTACTGAAAATATCTAATACTCGTTCGCCTTTAACTCTTGAACGAAATGCTTTTGCGCTTCAAAATTTGGCCAAGATGTGTAGTTTTAAACTCTTTACAATTCCATAAACATTTTGAATTCGAAATCTATTTTTTAATGCTTCTGAATTTTGATATGACGTAAGTGAAAGACAAGAATACATGTAGTCTGCACCAAGCAATACACATATACATACATACATACATACATACATACATACATACATACATACATACATACATACATACATACATATGTACATAAATACATACATACTTTATTGAAAGGTCTAAAAGTAAATTTTTTTTTTAATGTGTCTAAGGAACTCACAATGTTATTGGTTTTGATTAGTTGAGAAAGGGGTGTGAGATATTTTAGCCAATCACAGAGTGTAGTGATGCAAAACCAAAGCAATAGCGAAATCACTTTTGACCAAATACCCAGAGTAGTCAATCGATAAAAATCAATATTGGGAAACCATTCAATAAATCGATATCAATCGATAATTGAAATTAAACGTTATCAATTTTATAGATCAATCTTTAGAAATCGATACTCACATTCTGGTGAAGTTTGCGTATAGGAAACAAGCTAAATGTTTTTGCAAGGCGTGACCAAGTTGTAACATGTGTGACATACTTATGACATTACATATGCATGACATTTATTTTGGGGGACTCTACATTGATGTTTAATCATTATCGAACTATAGTTTTTTTATAAGACTTTAGAAAAGATGTAGGAAATTTTATTGATAAATGGTTAAGGAGGTTGTTATTAGTGTTTTTGCGAGCTCGTTTATATCTTTTGTTGATTTTGTTTCGATAAATTATAAGATAAGCTAGTATCAATAAATTAGATATTTATTAATAAAATTGATAACGCTAATTGAAAAATCAATAATTATCGATTACTCACAACAAACCATTTTATCAATTTTTATTGATTTCCGCTATGATTAACTAATTTTATCGATTTGAATATTATCGATTATCAATTTTACTGATTGACTACCTTGGGTATATAGCAGTTTTCAGTGGGTGTCAAAATAATTTGTATTACCTTTGGTTTTGCATCATTACACAACACATGCACTGGTTGGTTTATTGTTTTCGCTTTAGCACAGCTCCTGCTAGGGTCAATGTAAGACCCAATGCCAGCAGAGCTCCTGCTAGGGTCAAATGTAAGACCCAATGCCAGCAGAGCTCCTGCTAGGGCCAAATGTAAGACCCAATGCCAGCAGAGCTCCTGCTAGGGCCAAATGTAAGACCCAATGCCAGCAGAGCTCCTGCTAGGGCCAAATGTAAGGGCCAATGCCAGCAGAGCTCCTGCTAGGGTCAATGTAAGACTCAATGCCAGCAGAGCTCCTGCTAGGGTCAAATGTAAAGGCCAATGCCAGCAGAGCTCCTGCTAGGGTCAATGTAAGACCCAATGCCAGCAGAGCTCCTGCTAGGGTCAATGTAAGACCCAATGCCAGCAGAGCTCCTGCTAGGGTCAATGTAAGACCCAATGCCAGCAGAGCTCCTGCTAGGGTCAAATGTAAGACCCAATGCCAGCAGAGCTCCTGCTAGGGCCAAATGTAAGACCCAATGCCAGCAGAGCTCCTGCTAGGGTCAAATGTAAGACCCAATGCCAGCAGAGCTCCTGCTAGGGTCAAATGTAAGGGCCAATGCCAGCAGAGCTCCTGCTAGGGCCAAATGTAAGGGCCAATGCCAGCAGAGCTCCTGCTAGGGCCAAATGTAAGACCCAATGCCAGCAGAGCTCCTGCTAGGGTCAAATGTAAGGGCCAATGCCAGCAGAGCTCCTGCTAGGGTCGATGTAAGACCCAATGCCAGCAGAGCTCCTGCTAGGGCCAAATGTAAGACCCAATGCCAGCAGAGCTCCTGCTAGGGTCAATGTAAGACCCAATGCCAGCAGAGCTCCTGCTATGGCCAAATGTAAGACCCCATACCAGCAGAGCTCCTGCTAGGGCCAAATGTAAGACCCAATGCCCTCAGAGCTCCTGCTAGGGCCAAATGTAAGACCCCATACCAGCAGAGCTCCTGCTAGGGCCAAATGTAAGACCCAATGCCAGCAGAGCTCCTGCTAGGGCCAAATGTAAGACCCCATGCCAGCAGAGCTCCTGCTAGGGTCAAATGTAAGACCCAATGCCAGCAGAGCTCCTGCTAGGGCCAAATGTAAGACCCAATACCAGCAGAGCTCCTGCTAGGGCCAAATGTAAGACCCCATACCAGCAGAGCTCCAGCTAGATAAATATTATGTAAGTTAGTTTTGATGGTCATACCCTGCGAGCAGAGGTTATTTTTTTTACCCTATGTACCAGTGTGTAAAAAGTCATTTCTGCCAACATACACTCCATTCTTTGATCTGCTGCCATCCATCCACACTGTCTTCGACTGGTTTGAAACTTAGGCATGCCAGATGAATCATAACTGTTGGTCATTTGTGGGCCTGAGCACCAACAAAGGCAAAAAAAAAATCATAATATTGCGACTCAAAACGGTCAGATCCATGAGTTATCTGACTTCCCTATAGCCCAGATACATCCAAGGCCTTTCCACTTACAAGAAGATTGTATTATACAGTGATAGAACTTGTGTTTATTGTTCTGTGATTCAAGTGTAAAAATCCTGTGATGTAGTTGAATAAAATTTGCACACCCATGCTTACGTACACTTCTCTCGACAGCTAAGTATACAAACCATGCAATCCTATCCTTAGAAATTCCTTAGCAGTCTTAGTCTAGTTAAGATTTTTCACCCTTAAGATGGCAAATGGGAAAAGTAAGTGGTACATGTACTTTTACATTGAAATGTACTTGTAATTTGGAATACAGTGTATATGCAGATGTGCATGTATGTAATATATGTAAAACTATTTTCAGGTGACACTGCCTGTTGGATGGCAACTAAAAGACCCATCAGCTGCTCTTAGCTTAACAGTAAGTAAACTGTATCAGCTGTATGAAATCTAAGCAGTGATCAATGTATGTATGTTGTTCATTGTACCATGTAGAAAGATCTACAATGTGTCAGACATGTATGGGTAAAAAGGGTAAAGGCAAGCCACATGTAGCCCACAGAAGGGAAAGGGAAAAGGCAAGCTACAGGCAGCCCACACAAGGGAAAGGGTAAAGGCAAGCCACATGCCACAGGCAGTCCACACAAGGGTGGTAAAGGCAAACCACAGGCAGTCCACACAAGGGAAAGGGTAAAGGCAAGCCACAGGCAGCCCACAAAAGGGAAAGGGTAAAGGCAAGCCACAGGCAGATTACACATCCAGAGCTTAATCCCGGTTTCTGTGGTATAAAGCAACAAGGAGTATTCTACCTCCTGCTGGATGGAATGCTGGTCATTCACAGGGTTACCACCAGTATTGTGTTGCTCATATCCATTTATACACCTGGCCCCGATTGTTCAAAAGGTGGATAGTGCCATCCATCAGATAAATCACAAAATCCGCTGGATAGTGATTTATCCAGTGGATAGCACTGTGCACCTTTTGAACAACCAGCACCTGGGTGGAAAGAGACAATGTAGAATAATGTTATGTACTTGTAAGACATTCATACATTTTCACACGTTTGAATAATCAAAGCATTGTACATTTCATTTCTTTAACCTTTTTTCCTCTAACATTTGAGCTTAGACTAACCTTGGGGTAATGGCTTATTTGCTGGTGTTTAAGGTGGTTTACATGTAGTAATTATGTGGCAAATAAGCTATTGAAGTAAAACTCTGAAATTGGTAGCAGAAAAAAGTGACAGATTTTAAATTCTTTCTTTGAAGTTCTTAAGTGACTGCTTTAATAATTATTGTACAAGAGTTCAAACAATAATTATTGAAGGGCTGAGAGCATAACCAACCTATGTCAAATTTTAGGCCTTTTTTATTTTTTTTCTCGCTCAGATTTGTCCATTTTTGTCATGTGAACTACAAATTAGTTGCAAAACATTGCTCAGAATTTTTTCGTTGTTTTTTCCGTCATTTTCGAGAAATAATGTATGCAAAAAATATATATATATCCATGTCTCCCGCTGAATCCCGCCGGAAAAAATGAATCCCAAAGTTTAACCAAATTTCTCGATTTTATGTTGATTTTTCACTTCAGATGGCCAAGTTTGGGCCTGTGCCGCTGAATCCCACTCAAGAAGAAAAAGAAAAAAAAATCGAAACGAAGTTTATTCCCTCAAAATGCTTCATTTTATCGCCAATAAATAGTCGGTCACTTAGTTTCACGCCATGTCTCTTACGGACCTCCTAGGAAGGTCCTAGGAAGCACTCCCGGTCCACCACTGCTGGCTCATAGCCTTTGCCTGCCCTGCCCAATTTCAGCCGGCAAGCAAGAACTCACTTCGAGATGCCCAAAGCTGTATTTCAAGTGCCCAACCACGCATAGTGGGCCCATCTGCCACGGTCGCAAAGCATGTTGGGAAATTCTATGGCAAAACCGAAAATTATAACAAAATAGTATAAGTCTGGAAGCACTTCGGATATTGGGCATTTCGACCACGGCATGGGATGGAAATGGCCCACAACTCACAACGCTGCCCCTTTTCTGATCCGAAATGATTCCAGACTTTCCCGCCAGCTCATCTTGTCCACAGCGGCTCATTTTCACCTCGAGCACTCAATTCTTTGAGAGATGCCAGGGACTTAAGGATTTCCGGACTCAACCACTGAGGTGTATGCTGTTCAGCCATGTTGTTTCGAGTGGCGAACACGTTCGATTAGCCTGCCTTAAATGGCATTATGTTTGTTCAGGTCGTTGCTGCAGGTCAGGAGTATTGCAGTTGCATATTCTCATGGCCAATCTGTTTTGAAATGGTATCGAAATTGCACTCTTAATGTACAGTCAAAGCACTAGAGGGCCAGAACTCTGCTTTTTTCAGATGAAATTAGTCAAATTTGTTAGGGTTGGTGCAAATTCGACAAGGGTTTGTGATATTATTCGTTGTACAATAAAATGAGGCAAATCTGAGCAAGAAAAAATAAAAAAGGACTAAAATTCGACAGAGGTTGGTTATGCTCTCAGCCCTTCAATTGTTGTCAATTTTGATTGTACTAATTGAATTGTCCATTTAATGAAATGCATGTACATAAATAAGTCCCAAGAACAGCCAAAATGTTTTGGGGGAATTTGCAGCAGCTAGAGTGAAAATGTTGGAGGCTGAAAAAATGTAACCTTTCAGGCCATATTTTTTTGCCAAATAAGGGGTGGGGGGCTCTGTTAGATCCACCACTACTATAATATACTGTATAACAATAGGGTATTATTATGTAGATGGAAATGGCTATTTTTATTGTTTCTTTTTAGTACGATTTCACCCTTGAAGAAAATATTGTTTTAAAGGCTGATGCACTAAGGGCTTCAAAACAAGAACAGCAAGAAATTTCCTCAACTGAATCCCAAGCTACAAGTGCCTCTGTGGAAACTACAAATACAATCACAAATCAAAACTCCGTATTTTCAAATGTTGGAAGTGAAATTCTTCAACCTGTTGTGGCACCTGGCTTGGGACATAAGAAAAATGACAGCTTTGGGGGAAAAGGCAAAAATGCTTTTGATATTTCAGACTTTGAAGGTGATACATCTACGCCATTTGAGCTTGTAGAGTTACAAACAATAAATGATTTGGATGAACTAAAGAATGTCCTTCAACCTAATGCATTGTCAGTGACAACAGCAGAAAATTCATCCAGCTCAGATAATAGTAAGACAAACATCCCTTTGGCAAATACAAGTGGGAGTAACATAAATCTTCCAACAAACAGTGTGTCTTCATCAGGGAATTCATTAGTTGATATTTCTGGTAATAATATAGTGGACAGACCTTCACCACCTTCTCGTGGACTTGCAGATTCAAGGAACATACCTGCAACTTTTGCTGGTACACAAGCTAGTGCATTGCTTGTGGATATTGGAGAATCACGGGCAACTTCAGTAACTCCTGCAGCTGGGACACTTCCAACAAATAATGGTTCTATTCAAAATAATTCTTTATCCAGTACAAGTCCTTATCCCGAGAACAGGCCTTTTTCCAGAGGGGGAGTGTTGCCACCAATTGGACAGAGTTTTCCCTCAACGATGACTCAACAACCACGAGGACCCCAAACACCACCAATCCCAACACACTCTAGTGCAATTAGTAATTCTTTCCCGGGAGGGATTTATAGTTTTCCAAATAGTGTAAGCCCTAGTCAAGGTCAACAGCAAATCGCAGAAAGCCGGGAAGCTAACACGCAATATAGACAGTATAGTCCTCCTTCTTGTGTGTCAAATTCTAGAGATCAACAGTGGAATTTGCCAAAATCTCCTGAACCTCAGGTCAGTACCTTGGTAAGCTGGAAGAATCAGCTGAATGTTTCAAATGTTAGGGCAGTCTTGTGGTGTTGCACATATTATGATCACTAAATGAGGCAAAACAAAAGATTCAAAAGTCACTAAACAATACCTACACCATAACACAAAAGCTAACCAACAATAGTTTATGCAATGCCAAGAAATACCCAATGTGAGGTAAAATTGCATACAAGCAACAGACAGTGCACATGGCTGGAGCTTTACCTGGTTTCTGTAATGTAAAGTACAGTGCAACTAGGATATTGCTACTCCCCTTGGTACCCACTTATTCACCTGAATGAAGAGATAATGTGGAGCAAAGTTCTTAGTATAAGAAAACAACCCAATGGTAGGGGCTGAAACCACCGACCTGATCTGTAGTCCAACGTGCTAACCACTATAAATCACCCTGGGTATCTCCAAAACTTTTCAAATGTGTTATACTATAATTATTAAATATGCCTTCTTTGAAATAAGATTTTGGAATGGGCTCCCAACCTCCCCTTCATAATTATTAACACCACGACCCCCCCCCCCCCCCCCCTGCGTGGTGGATAAGTTGACCTGACAATGTCCAAAAGTATCATTATATTAGGAGAGGTTTCAATTTTTATTATTATAGCTTGTAAAGAAGGTGTCAAAGTTAACTAAAGTACTGATAGCTGTAACCCCCTTTATTGACACCTCTAGTAAAAATCCCCTTCTTGAAGCCTCCACCATTTAATCTCCAATATATTATTATTATTATTATTATTATTATTATTATTATTATTATTATTATTATTATTATTATTATTAACTAATATTTTAATAGGATGCCCTTTCATAACATGATTTTCAAAGAGGTCCTACAAAAATATAATCACTTAACTAAACACATACAAATTACAAATTCTCCTTCCTTGTCCCCATATGTTGTTTATAGAAGTACAGTTGAACCTCAATTTAACAAAGTACCAAGGGACTGAGGAAATTTGCTCGTTATATCGAGGGTTCATTATATCAAAAATCTCGTTATAATGAATTTGCGGAAAAACAACCAAAATGTTTATTAGATCAAGGTATAATTGTTTTGTAATGGTGTTAAGTATTTCCGGATCTTAAAAAGTAATGTTTGCACTTTTATGCCTGTATGAAGCTTGAGTACACTGTAAACATAACTAAGGCACTGGAAAACTGTACCTGTAGGTTATATTTACCCTATAGCACGCACTGTTGGTCTGTTTTGCATTCATCTTTTGTCGCGCATTGACATTTATTCGTTATATCAGGGTAGATTTTTTGTTGGGCTGCCGGATTGTATTTGTTATAACAAGGATTTTGTTATATCGAGGTTCTGTTCCATACATTTTACTTGTAATTTTGCCGGGCTGAAGAATATCGTTCGTTTCATTATATAGAGGTTTGTTAAATCAGGGTTCCACTGTAGTGGGAAGAAGTTGTTAAAATATCAAGAGAATTCATCATGGGTGATCATATCCTTAATTCTGATGACATCTCTGATTGATTAAGCATCAGGGCGGATGTAGGGGGAGGGTGCAGGGGGTGCGCACCCCCCTTGAGATGACCTAGTCTGCGTTCTTCACTTTTAAAATTTGTTTACATCACCCTTCAGTTATGTCATTCCTTAGAGGTGCACCCCCACTTAAGAAAAATCCTGGATCCGCCCCTGAGCATTGATATTACAGTGTACAAGGAGAAATTTGATGATGATCACTACTGGAGCTTAAAGGGTTATATTTAATAAGGACTCCAGGGGCTTTTATGTAATAGAGCTTTTTTCAGTAAATGAGCAATAATATATATTTCATTTCATGGTTCTCTGGGTTACCCATTTGCAGTTCACTAAAAAAAATTGTTTTCCACTCTTTTAATAACCAGGTAATAATAAGTGTGATTATTCTGACTTCACTTGTTCAGATTCCAGGAGGCCACTTCCCTTCTCCTTTACCACCTATTGGAAAGTCATCTGAAGAAACTTTTAGCAGACAATCAGTTTCACGTCAATCCTCCCTCCCAGATCCCTGGCCTATTCTTACAGAGTCAGAACAATCATATGCAAGGAATATTGTAAGCATGGGCTTCCCTGCCCCACGTGTAGCTAGGGCTGTACAAAGACTTGGAACAAATGATAAAGAGGTAAGTTCAGCCATCTATCAGGGAGGTGTAATTCAGATACCCTTGCAGTTTTAGGGAAGGGGCCCAGGGGTAAAACATTCCCCCTCCCCCCCCCCCCCCCAACTCTCCTTACGATGGTGTCTGGATCCACCACTGCAAAATACAATCATTGAGATGCTTGGTAATTTTGAAAATAGCGACAGGATTTCCAAACAAAAGTGATCAACAGTCAATACACTGTATTCTTAATGATAACACTAAGGCCTATTTTAACAACATGTACTGTAAGTCTGTTAGACCTTTCAAATACAGAAGTATAAGAAGTATACATTTACAATCCAAGTTTAACTATGGATATACATAATGCTGCAAATCTATTTCATATGCATCATATAGTATATTTGTTATGCTTTATTTATTATCTTCATTTATTCACTTATTGTTTACAGGGCCCACATTGACAGCAGTTAAATAACTGAAGTGTTTACCCTGTCTAAATATTTTCAATTATTATTACTATTTTATTTGTGGCAGGGGCATAGCTACCATATATGCACATATGCAAATGCATACACTTGAAATCTGACAAATTGAAGGAATAAATAGTAAAATAAAAATAAATCTTGGACTTTTAAAAATTTTCTTTAAGCACAGATCGTTAAATTTAGTAAGACAAAGCAAGATATATCTTGGTAATTTTGCGCATTAAAAAAAAGTTTCAAATTGTGCTCGTATGCAATGACGTGTAAAATTGTACACATATCATAACCCTAAAAAGCAGGGGCACTAACAAAATTACAGATGCAAGAAAAGCAACTGCCTGCTTTTCAGGTCACATGACCTACACCCAGGTCCCCAGTGGTGTGTGAGAAAAACATTTTCCACTTATTTTGTTGTACTCAGAAATACATGCATCTAATTTCCAAAGATTTCTGTGGGCATGCACGCAGAAACCCCCCCCCCCCCCCCCCCCCCCCCCACCTTAACGTGCCTGTGGCGCTTAATTTGACTCTCAGGTGGTCTTTTTTTTCGTATCACATGTGAGAGTTCAAACACTGCATAAAGGAAATGCGATCATGCGACATTTAAAACTGATCCTCAACATCAGGATCGTTACTCTGAAGGCAGCCAAAAGAAATTGTGAATGTCGCAGTTTACTGGAAAGTGTAGCACCTGACAGAGACAAATAATGTTTTTCTTTTCTGAAATTGTTGTTAATTATCTATTTTGTTGTTCTCATTTTCTTTACAGGTCGTGGAATTTCTTATTACTGTAAATGAGCTATGTGAAAAAAACTACCCAGCAGATTCTGTAGAAGTTGCTCTTGTGTTTAATTCAGAAAAGGCTAAGGTAGCTTCTTTGATTTGTTCATAAAATAATTATGTAAGTTACAGTTCAATCTCATTAAAGGGACACACTGCTGAGTGTCTGTATTATGGTGGTGTCTAAATATATTGAAAAGGGTTAAGTGAGACCAAGTAAACTGTCCATAATATTCTAGTCTGTGGTGTCTGTAGGGAAAGGTTTGATAATGTAAAGCGCTTGGAGCAAATTTAAAAGAATATTACTAGATTTGTCTGCAATAACTATAACCCTACTACTAACTAATCTGAATAAGTTTGGTCACTACAGTGAGACACTTTAGAACAGAGGCATATGTTTAATCAATCAGTTCTATTCTTAACCTTTTGTAATGATCTGGTTAACTACCCACTCCCTAACTGTGTTTCACATACATGTACATGTAATATTAGATCTTCAAGGAGCCACAATTTCTCCTATCAGCAACTTCAAACAAATGTTGTAGCCTTTTTATTCCCAAGAACTATTAGACTATGGAACCTGCTTCCCTTCTTCCACCTTAAGCAATTTTAAAGCAGCTGCTTCAAGTGCCTAGTCACTTTTGCAGTCTTTACACTGCTCCACTCCCAGTGTTAGTAAACTTATCAAAGTAACATTATAATATGAATGTAATATGTTATAGAATTAAATGGAGATTACTGGGGTTTTTTGTTGTAGAGTATGAGGCATGATTTCCCACAATCATTAACTAGTGGAATGAGAAAAATTCAAATTTTAATTTGTTGTGAGCTTTGAAGTAATTTGAATAAATTGCATAATGATACACAAGCTGAATTGAAATAAGCTTTGCAGAATGTAGAATGGGGATTAAAATCAAAGCCAGCACTGAAATGCAGTAGATTAATACTATAAAGTTAAAAAACAGGATGTTTTGCAGGATATGCTATATGTATATTTTGTAGACCTGTTGAGACATTTTGAATAAGACTGTTACAGTCTTAGAGGTTAAATGGAATGAAAACCTGCAAATCACAGGACTTTACTTACTTTCTTCCATTCCAAAGTGGGATTGGTATGAGAATATTAATATTATCATGAATCTGGTTGGGATCAAACAAAAGACAGAGGAAAGAAGTAGGATTGGAAGAAGGCCTGCAGGTTTGGACCCTGGTGATGTGAAGTGTAATGTGAAATGAAATAGATCTGGACCTTCCTCCACCATCCTTTAAAAAATTAGATACAGTAAATTGAAATAAACAAGCACAAGTAATCAGCTGTTCAACTTCTTTATGTTTTTGTAGGCAGTAGAATTCCTTGAGCTGGTTAAGACCTTTAAGGAATATGGCTTCAAGGAAGACAACATTTACGAATCCCTGAAAGCTGCTGATAATGACAGTGAAAAGGCTCTGGAATACCTTATGACCCTGACTTCTTCATAGTAACTTTGTTGCTCAGTGATTTGTGAAGTTTTTTAAGGTAATGTCTACATAGCTAGGCTGCATGTATGTATATATTGTGGTTCAACTTTTTACTTGGTTTGAAAAAATTTTCAAACCAGTTTGATTTTTGTTTTTCTTTGTCTCAGAATACGATAATGAATCTGAGACAAAGGAAAATTAAAATTAAACCAGTTTAAAACTTTTCAAACCAAAGACAAATTTGAACACAACGCAATGTACATAATGTTAATGGGCCGTCTTTTGTATGAAAATTGGTCATGTGTTGTTTACAAAAAGACCAGGAATATGTCAGTTCAACCTGCCTCTCTGCAGGTGTATTTTTAGCAAGCTACTCCTCAGTAGTTTCCATTTGGATTTCCATTACATTTGAGGTTGTCGTCCACAGACTCACAGGAAAATACTGCTTACTAGTTTTTCAACTTCATCCAGACCTAAACGTTTGAACCAGTTTGTATGGTATTTACTGTATAAACACTACCACAGGAAAGTTTTGCTTCATAGCTAAAAGAAACATAAAAAAATGTATCAAGGAGGATGCCTTTGAGTTTGTTCACTGAACAATTACTCTCTTGGTATTCTGAAGGATAATTTCACTTGCATTTTCATTTAACAGTTACACAGATCACTCCATCACTTTGAATTGGGTTATGTGCTTTCCTTTCTTTTTCACTACCTTAAAGCTAACTATAAACTTAACTTTTTTTTCAGATGTCTGCAACTGGTGTTAATAACCTGTGCCTGTAAAGAAAAGTGGTTCATATGCATTATAACTTCCAAATTAATTTAAAGGGATAAATTCCAAATATAAGCACTAAATTCTTAAAGAATTTAAAATTGCAATAACATGATTATAGTGAACACGTGGATATCGTGTACTACGTCTAGAGAATTTAGCAGAAAATATTTTGATCCACAATAATTTTTATTGAGTGGTTGCCATAGCAACCAATGGATATTGTTGACAGTTCTGCAGTGCAAGGTCAGCAAAATTCCTGAGATTCCAGTGGTTATTCTGTCCTTCTGTTGGTCCAGATCAGTCATGTAGTACAATATAAATGATGAGGTAAACATATGAATATAACTTACCTTGTTGAGATGTGAGTTAAATATATGTCATGAAGATGTGGTAATCTACATGTTAATGTAAAATGTGTTGGACTCCACATTAGAAAATGAGTTGTCAAGTCCTTGTCATCCAACCTGGTTTTTTTTTTGTTAGACTAAAAGCTTTGTGCCACATTGTCTCTCGCCACTCAGTTGTATATGCGGTCATCAGTGACTGTTTGGAACCTTAGAAAATACGTAAGGTTGACAATTTTACCCAAAAATTCCGGAAATTTCTGTCAGAATGTAAATGGTAAGACAATTTTGGCTCGACCGACCGGAAAATTTCCGAAATGAACGGAACGTCTTGAAAGGTAGTCCAAAATTTCCAACCGAAATTTCCGAACGGAAATGTGTGTACCATTTGCTTTTATCTACCAGTTCCAGACCCTGCGCCAGTTTTGATGCGTAAGCGTGGTTACTCAGCTTGTTTCTGGTGTCAAATGGTAAATGGTACACGCCAATCTCAAACGGAATTTCCCTTTCTGACCAACTGGTTTTCCCGTGTAAATGGTAAACAACCCTTGTAATGCAGTAGTATTCCCATCTACGTGGATGGTTGTACTCTAGGGTGCATTATGTTGCAGATACTGGTGATACTGTTTGTACATGTAACAGTCTGCAAGGCTGCTGCCAACGAAATATTTTAAGGAACCCAAAGGGGCCTACATTGTCACTACTTGTAATCGCATCTTCTGAATTCTTTTTCGTTTAGAAAGTAATCCATGGCCAAAAGTTGTGTAAAAAATAAAAACGAAATTGTTCATGGTTATTTTCTGCGCTTCTACAGAATAAAAAATAATATTTAGCATTTGTGTAAGTTTCGAATAACTAAAATGAGCTGTGAAATTGCTCATATCATGATAATGGGTTGTCCCCGCAGCATTTTACCTACATAACTAGACAGAGAAGTTATGCCGGGCACGGTAATCTACCTGGCATTTTTTTCTCAATGGTGACACATGCTTAGCCTGCGAATCCAGCCGCCTCTCATCGCTCGTAGCGGCCTTGAGGGATGAGAGGCGGCTGGATTCGCAGGCTAACACATCGTCGGCCGGTTAAGGATCGGTTTCCAGAAACTGACCTATGACATTTTGTTTGAATACTCGTTCATGTAACTGAACGGTAAGTATTCAAGTGCAATTCTCACTTAAGATTAACGAAGTTTGTCAACAGGTGAAATATTTGATAACAAAGTAATCTTGAATTTTATTTGATTTTATGAGATATCTGCGTGGGCACTTTTTAAAGGTCGTTTTACATTAAACTATTTTGAAGGAATTCGTCTATTTTGTCTCTGCTTGTGTCCCACATTGATATATGACGTCATCAATAAATCTTCTCTAAAAGATGGGTGAAATGAAGCTTTGTCTGAGTATTTCTTTTTCTATTTTTGCCATGAAGATGTTAGCAAAGGCCACGGCCATTTTCATACCCATGGCTGTTCCATGAGTTTGAAGATAATCTTTACCGTTGAATTGGAATGAGTTTTCTTGTGGGATCAAACTGCTAGCATTTCTCTTGAACCCTATCAGGTGACCTGATAGGGACGGGGGGTTTCTGTTCTGAAATTGTTCGTATGCTTCGCATACAGTGGTAATACACCTTATTCATAAATGGCGGCCGATTTATTATTCTTTTGCATTTATTTTAATTAGCCTCACTAGCCTCATTTTAGAGTATATGTTCTTTTGAATTTCGCACATGCTAACGAGGCTAGTGAGGCTAATTAAAATAAATACAAAAGAATTATAAATCGGCCGCCATTTATGAATAAGGTGTATACCATCCTCTTGTGGTATGTTCATGTATAGTCTAGTGATATCCATTGAGACGAGAATGGTGCTTTTTTAAATTCACTTTATTGCTTTATTACACTACTCATTGCATGTTTTAGCTATAAGCACTAATACAATACTTACGATATGCTTACATAGTCTACATATCACGCTTATAACATAGATACACTTATTAACACTACAGACTAAACTTACTTATTAATTAATAGCGGAGCCCGCCGGCGGAGCACCATACTCATAGAACCTACGCCCGTCATTTTCCATGGTCATGGCTAGCGGAATGTTTCGCGGGCGCGAGTGTGCCGTGCGCCCGTGTTGGACGGGGTTAGTGCGCGGGCGCGTATGACGTCGCAAAACATGCGCGTACGACGGCCGAATGTCACGTCAGCTGGGAAAACACTGTTTTGCTTCTGTTTTGCTGTGTTTAATACTAAGCGAAGAAAACGTTTCCCTGAATTTTTCGCGGTTTGCTACTCAAGACAGGGATACTAATTAAGGGATACTCAGAAGCCGCTTTAGTGGAAAAAGAAGAGCTTTCAGGGATAAAATCTTGCTTCGAGGACCTTCATACGTTTATATCAATGCGGGAGATGTTTGTTTTTATTACGGATTTCAGAACCAACGCGGAGATTTAAAGAATTTTCAAGCAAGCGAGGGACTTAAAGGTAAAACAAATTACATTTTTCGATGGGAATTCATCTTGATATCAATCTGTGATTGACTTTTTGTTTGTGTTCTCGTTAGTTTTGGAGAATTGTGTATAAACGTGTAGCTTAAATTCAGTTGTATTAAATTCTTGAATTTCATCGAAGACACGGCTCGGCCTCGATGCGCTATAAATGGTACGCGTTTTGCTTTTAAACATAAACTAATAGAGATTTCAATAAAATTTTTGGAAAGAAGATTGTGTTGTCCATATTTATGTGTTTGAAAAGCGATTTTATGTAAACAAAACAAGACTTAGGTCGTGTTCTATTGGGATCAACCGTTTCAACCTAAACCGGTTTTGGTTGATTTGGTTGAGGAGTCCCAATAGAACACTTTTCAACCATTTTCGGTTTCAACCAGGTTCAGAGCTGGTTGAAATGGTTGATCAACCAAACCAACGGTTTTTTCTCAATAGAACACGAAACAAATCCAACCAACCCAACCAACCGAAAATGGTTGATCCCAATAGAACACGGCCTTAGATTTTATACTCGCGTAGCCTTCTGCAAATATGTTTGTGTAAGCTTACTTTTGCATTTTTGATTTCCAAACCAGTTTCTCGGGCATTTTTTGACAAGCAACAACTGTAATCTTATTTTATTCGGAAAATAGTCGTAATAGTTATTCTAGACAGAGAAAAAGTTGTTTTGTGAACTTTTGTACGGTCTAAATGTAGTGTGCAGACGATCGGGTAATACTGTTTTTAAGAATTGCTAAAATTGAAAAATAGCCCGGTCGTCAATCTTATTTCTTGTGTTTCCGACCTTTCACCTAAGTTAAGTTTCATCTTACTTAAGCGTGTTCAGAGGGTCTTCAGGGGGCGACGCTGTTAGGAAAAGCTTCTTTTTGTGCTATTGGCTGAATGAGGTGGTCAACAAAAGATGAGATTCTTTCTGTGGGGCTGTCACACCCTGATATAATAGGTCTTTCGACAGGTGTCGGTTTGTGAATCTTTGTAAGCGTGTAAAACAGGCTTTAAAACAAGGAATCTTTTAAACCGGGAATCTTTATATCTCTATATTAATAATATTCTTTATTCAGTTCATGTTGTGGCGGGAGTCAACATACTCCGCACATCAGGCACGCAAACAGCGAGTGCTTTTCTTTGCAGCCTTCATAACTACTGTTCTTTAAAATACTTTAATACTTGACGAATTAGACGTTACGAGCGTCTGTTTAAGATATTTTGAAAGACCCTTGTTATATACCTTAATGGCAGTTTTCCCACCCTTTTCTAAACTTCAACTCGTGAAATCCCTACCCGTTTATAAACCTCCAGCCTCAAGAAAAGGTACCCCATTCGGTCGGAGCATCCCCGTATAGCCTTATAGGATAGGATGTTAGTCCACATTTATTAATTGTAATTAGTTAGGAAAGTAATTGAAACCCCCAAGTCCCGAGGGTGGCCGTACCTGCAATTAGTTAGGAAATTCTAGTTTTATTGTTTGTACACGACCACATCAGCTTTTGCTACATTTTTATCGTGTTTAAATAAATGCTGTTATTACCACTTCAATCCTTGCAATCCTGCACTTTATCTCCAAACTGCTACTTTTGTTTTGCTCTATTGAATTTTTTAGGCCCCGTCCATACGTATACGTTTACGTTCGAAAACGCATCTTTTTTTATCTAAAACGCTCCCGTCCACACGAAGCCAGCCATCGTTTACGATTCGTTTTCACCTGTCCACACGTAAACGCTAAAACGATACGTAAACGCTTCAAATCTGCATTTAGCATGCGTCAGACCGTCCGCCATATTGGATATCTACTCTATTTTCTTTATTTGTGGACTGGGTCCGAATCTGTGACATCAGCGTTTACGAAAATATCCGTTTAGGGTGACCGTTTTCATCGTTTACGTGTGGACGGGACGCCTAAACGCATAAAAATACGCGTTTAAGAAACGTAAACGTATACGTGTGGATAGGGCCTTATTCAACTAAGTTGTATATTTGGTGCCATTTGGCGATATGACGTGGAAATAAGCTAAGCGAAATTTTTCTATTTCGGCGGGACAGTGCACAGCAAAATTTTTCACAGGGTGCGATTTTGTTCAACAAGAAGGGTTCATTTAAGCCCGATTATCACTAAATATATTTTTTCCCATTAAAATCGAATTCTATCATATTATTGCTAGATAACAGCTATAAGTTTCCGCAAAGTTTTAGAAGCATCGCTTTAGAGCCGGAAAAGTTATGAGACAAAGTTTGTCATAGACGAGTGCGCCCGAAATAACAACGGAGCCACCTTAAGGTGTTTCCCTCCAGTTTCCACGCAGCCGCACCGACCATTTTTGAGCGGCGGTTTTACTAACTTTCCTTCATTGAATTAGTATGAAACTTACACAAAGTATTGTACATAGTTTGAAGTTTATAAGAGTGTAACAATTTTGTAAATCGGATTTAAAATTGCGGAGATTAACGAGAAACATTGAAATCACTTGAGTCTAAATTCCGAGTTACTGCGATGGCATCTAGAAAAATCAAAGCTATTACGATCAACTATGACATATGGCAAACAAAATATCTAAAAATTAGAAACTTTTGTCAAGCCGATTTTGAGTAAATCAGAAAAACATTTCGAACTTGTGATTTTGCATGTGTATGAGCACATCACTAAGTTTCTCAATTAAGCTTATAAAAGTTTAATTTCTCAATCTCAAATTTACGCCAAAATGTGTGTTTAGTGTATGAGATGAAACTATGAAAGTTTGAAAGCGTTTCTCGTTTTAGTTTTGGAGATTCGATTTCCATAGGAAACCATAGTTTTTTTACTGAGTCCTTGATATTGTAGTTTTAGCACTTTTCTACATATTTCAAAAACCGCGAGATAGATTTTTTTTAAACTTTTATGGTCGTTTCTTTAAAATATGAACAACATTGTCTGGAAGTTTCATCTTGATTGAAACATTGCAACATGGTCAAATAAATTAATAAAGTTGACCTAAAACGCGATTGAGACTTTGTGTTTTGATTGCGCGGTTGAAGGCGCACAAAGACGTGTTAATTACATGTAATAGGCCATTTGCACGATGACGTCATTTGACTACTACTACCAGAATTCATTTCGTTTTTCCTTTCTTATTTAAATTTTGTAATCCCAGTGCGGTTTAAATAACAATAGCCCTAATTTGCACTACAAAACAAAAAACTGAAGGATTCTGGTAGTAGTAGTCAAATGACGTCATCGTGCAAATGGCCTATTCAGGTAACGAATTGTCAAATTTCATAACCATTCGTAAACAACGAACCCTAAAATCTGCGTGCAAGACCACAGCGCGAATGCAGCAGTTTCCACAAGTTGTTCATCAACAAGCAAAACACCTAGAGTGGCCAAAACCGGTTCGTAAGTTGTACCAATACTACCTGTTCTTTGTCGCTATATGTTTTAGGAGCAAAATAATATTTCGCTTTGCATTATTTTCCTTACTTATTTGTGTTGTCCGTGACTGTGCTCACATTGTGGGTGGCTCCTCCTAAAATGTTCTGCCATTGGTATAGGATTTAATGGAGCCGAAACCAATTGTAGAATTGCACACATTTTAGGCATCCTACTGATGAACGGTTACGACACAGATATATATATATTAGCAACTACTACTGTGATTTGCAGTCTGCCCATTTGAATTGAATATAATCTCGGTAAAATTAAGACGAGAGCAATATTACATATTTAGCGCGTTTTCGTCATGTGTGTTGATCTAAAGACTAAGTCCGTACATTTTAATGGTTTGTAGCATTCGCAATCGAACTTGCTGTAAGACTGTAAGGTATAAGGCATGCCTATACAACATATTCTAGGTGTCGAGTGTCCATGATTATTATTTTTCAAGGCGCAATAAATATTTATTTCCGCCTCGGGTGGAAATAAGAACCTAAGTTGACGGCATTTCTGTTGCAGCGTTTCTGTTCCGACGATTTTTTTGTAACTTGGCCACATTCTAGACTGTTTGTTAGTTTTGTTTGTTAGTTTTATTTGTTAACTTTCTATTTAACAAATTTACGCCGGTTTTCCGTGGTGTGGACTCTTATTTACCACGATTTACGTCATCACATGGTCAAAATGTTGTGGACCCACGAGGCGCAGCCGAGTGAGTCAACAACAAATTTTGACCATGTGATGACGTAAATCGTGGTAAATAAGAGTCCACACCACGAAAAACCGGTATAAATTTGTTTTTTACAACAATATTTTGAAAAAAATACCATGAAAAATCGAAGTCTTGTTACAAACGTGACAGCAAAGAAAGAGCAAGCGTTTATAACTTTCTCGCAGTCTGATTGGTTTTTTTCAAGCGCGCGTGATGTTAGCGTCAGCACCGTTGTCTGGACTCTCATTTACCAATCACGTCGACCAATCAGATTGCTAGTTTAGCGGCAATTGTGGTAAAAATAATCGTACGCTTTTGCAATACTATATATTGCAATACGATAATACAGACTATATCAAAAGAAGTCGATTCGCAAATTTTGAGCCAAATAAAACGGACCAATTTTTTTCTAGGAGGGCCTCGATTTGAAATAAAGGGTTTGCGCAAATCCAGATTTTGGCTCCTGTATTTATTTCGAAAAAAATCGGTTCATATTTAACTATTATAGCGCGAAAGCGCGCGTGATATCGCCTAATTCTTCACGCAAGCTTGAGCGCTATAATAGTTTTATAATTTAACACATTGATAACAAAGCACAGTTGAAGAAACAATATCGAGGCCGGTCCGTCATTTACATATTTTGCAGACTGTGAAGCGTCACTGAACTTAAAGAAGTAGCGCCATAAAAATGCCTATGAAACATCGGCGTTAGTTGAGTCATTAAACTGTGTATAGGCAATCAACTCCTTTCATTTCTATAAAATTCAGCATTGAAAAGATATCTCTCTTAGTTAATGCCCCTATTGTAAAAGCACCGCGCAATTGTTTTAAAAATCAATTAGTTTTTGACCTAAATAAAATGAATGTTTATCCAAACTGCAGTCACGTTTGTGAAAAGCGCCGGGTGATTGCAAGTTCTCCAGTCTCACCATTCCGATCAACTTCGCAAAGTTTTAACTGAAGGTACGTCCACCGTATGAAAGTTATAATTATGCAAAAAAGTGATTAAGCACGGTGTTATATACAAGTCCTATAGTTATAAAATGCGGGAGATGTCTTCAGCTATCATTGTGTTTGCAAACTTAAAATTGAATTTGAGATCTATTAACAGAAAATATTTTGATGCACAAGTTACTTTAAAAAGTTCGAATAGCTGGTTATTGGAATTGTGAACCAGAGTCGGTTGTACTAGGCCATCGAATAACAGACCAAGTAGTTCAGCGCATTCAACAACAAGTTTTATAGCCGTTAAAACTCGTTTTTGGTGGATTTTAATTTTAGACACTATGGTTTAATGTGGGTAACTAGAATAGAGACGATGAATGAACAGCTTGCATAAATATGGCGTTCCGTTACGGACAAAAATATATCGATGGTAAAACACGTTTAAAAGCATAATATGTGAGTCGATAAATGTAAAATACATCGACACTAAGATTTTTAAAATATAAGTTGACAAACGATATCATACTAGACACTGGTTTAACGTGGGTAACTAGAATAGAGACGATGAATGAATAGCTTGCATAAATATGGCGGAGGTGTTGGCATGTATGTTAAAGATTCTTTAAATTATACGGTGATAGAAGGAACCTCGAGAGAAGCCTTCCAGGCTTTATGGAATGAGATTCAATTTTCTGGGCGCCCCCAATATAATTTTCGGAATTATCTATAGGCAGCATAATTCACCGCAATGTTTTCAAGATTACTTTGATGAAACACTAGAAAGACTCTCCGCCTCAAATAAATCGGTCTTTATCATGGATGATTTCAACATAAACCTACTCGGTGTCGAAAAATGCAATTATGCGCATAATCTTCTACTTTCATTACAAAGCTTCTCTTTTATTCCGACAGTTGATAAACCAACCCGTGTCCATAATAATTCAGCTACGTTATTAATTGACAATATTTTATTAAATAGGTTTGATTTTAATATCACCAGTGGGAATATTGTTTCCGACGTTAGCGATCGTTATTCACAATTCTGTATTCTCCACTCTGTTAAAGAACAAATGTTTAACCGGAAACCGATTTCTCTAACTTTTCAGAAAATGACTTTATAGCTGATCTTTCCGATATCAACTGGGATTGCAGTGTGCAAAATAACGCAGATCGATGTTTCTCCACTTTTTATAACAAGCTAAACAAAACTTTAAACAGACATGCTCCGATCACAACTCTATCCCATCGCAGAGCAAAACAAATCTCAAAGCCTTGGATTACCCAGGGGGTAATTTAATCAATCAAGGTGAAAAATTATCTTTACTTATGATCCCACCAAAATCTCAAATGTTCTTAACATCCATTTTTCTTCTGTTGGTCGCAAATTGGCATCCATAATACCACCTACCACTTGTCATTTTACGGAGTATCTATCTGGTAATTACTGCGAGTCTTTCTTCTTCAATCCAGTAACTGCCCTCTCGAAATTGAAAATGAAATAGTTTCCATTTCTCCAAATAAAGCACATGGATTGTACTCTTGCCCAACCAGAATCTTATGCTTTGCTAAGCACATTTTGTCGAAACCTGTTGCATAAATTATGATTATGTCAGTCACTATGGGACAATACCCGACAAAGCTAAAACACGCTAAAGTCATTCCTGTTTATAAATGTGATGACGAAACTGATCCTGGCAACTATAGACCAATCTCTCTTTTATCTAACTTTAATCGTATATTTGAGAAAGTGATGTTTAAACGTCTCAAAGCTTTTTTTGATAAACATGATGTTATCTTCAAAGCGCAATATGGTTTTCGTGATAAACATTCCACACAGCACGCCATTCTTGATATTGTAAATACTATACAAAGCAACATGGACAAGCAACTGTTCACATGTAGAATTTTCATAGACTTAAAACTAGCAGTAATCGGAGACTATGGAGACGCGTTCGAAGGAACTTCCGGCGAAAATGAGCCCCTGAAAAAAAACAATAGGGGCGGCCATTTGGAAGACCGTCTACCAAAAATTCTCAAATTTTACTGCATGTAAACCACAGGACAACCAACAGGAACCAAATTAGAATTGCGTTCTTCGAACGCGAAAAGCTTTTGATACAGTAGACCACACAATTTTATTAAATAAATTATACCATTACGGAATTCGAGGGATTACTAATGACTGGTTTTCATCTTACTTATCCGGGCGTATTCAAACTACTGAAGTAAATTCATGTATATCCAAAAACAAATAGTCCCATATGGTGTTCCCCAGGGCTCTGTATTAGGCCCTCTGCTGTTCTTAATATACATAAACGATATTTTCAATTCTTATAAAAAGTTTGACTTTTATTTATTTGCTGATGATACGAGTATGCTTATATGCTGATAAAAATTTAAAGTCTCTGGAGACGACCATTAACAGAGAACTTAAATTATTTTGTCAATGGCTGGATGCAAATAAATTAACTCTGAATGTAAAAAAGTCAAATTACGTTATTTTTCGCCCTCGTCAAAAAAAAAACTCAATTATCACATTACTTTAATGGTGAGCGATAATAATACAAATGGATATACTACTTTTGAATGTAAAGATTATGTTAAATATCTGGGTGAATTAATTGATAATCACCTATCCTGGAAATATCATATTGATTACATAGCATCCAAACTTAGTATTAAAGTCATTGGGGTTATAGCTCGTTTGAGACATTTCGTTTCATTTCATACCCTACACAGCATTTATCAGTCTTTAATGTCTTTAATGTTTCCTTATTTATCATTTATTATGGTATGGTTGTCTGGGGTCAGGCTCCACAATCACATTTGAATAAAATATTAGTGCTTCAAAAACGTGCTTTACGTATAATGCATTTTTCTAACCCCAGGGCTCATGCAGTCCCTTTGTTTGTCTCTGCAAAAATTTTACCTCTAAATTTGCTGTACTTTGAGACAGTGTCGAATCTCATGTATATCTCATAAAAAACTCTGCCCCTGAAAATATCTGCAATAACTTTATCAGATGTAATTCAATTCACTCCCACAATACCGGGGCCTCTACGTAGGATAATTTTTATATCAAGTATTCGCGCACGAACCAGCTGAGTAATTCTATTGCAATTTTTGGAGCAAAAGTATGGAATTGCCTTCCGCTTGAAATACGTAGACTCCCGAGAACTGCTTTTAAACAAAAAAATCGAGATCTCCTCTTTCGAATCCTCTACGCCGAAGACAGTTATGTTGACTCGCCCACTCTGTTGAATAAAATAGTGAAGCAGTAGCTATAACTGAAATCTACGATATTAAGTAAACCATAATATATATAATAAGGTTTTTTTCCTTTCAGTCATATTAGTAGGAGCTAATGTTAATTTCAGCCATATTACTAGGAGCTAACGTTAATTTTTGTTGTTATTTTTGACAACCCGCCTCGATTAGCTATGCTAACTGCGGGTTGTCAATGTTGAAAATATTGTTATATGACTTATATTAATAATGAAATAAAATTGTTGTTGTTGTTCGGTTACGGACAAAAATATATCGATGGTAAAAACACGTTGAAAAGCATAATATGTGAGTCGAGAAACGTAAAATACATCGACGGTAAGATTTTTAAAATATAAGTTGACAAATGATATCATACTGACTAGGGGCCGTATTCACGAAGGCATCCTAAGGACCCTAAGTACTAAGAGTGTAAGGCATCGTTAGTACTAAGTTATATTTTAGGACACCTTAGGCTACTATACTACACTAACAACACTGACTAAACCTTTTACAGCCACTACACTGGCTACATTGACCACAGTGACTATAATGACTACAATGATTACACTGACTACACTGACTACACTGACTACACTGACAATTCTGACTACACTGACCTCAGTTGCAGTCAATTCCAATTTGTTGTACGTATCACCTAATGTGTTCTTTTTGTAGGACTGACGAAACAACGGGGAGACATGGTTTTGCTACGAGGATTCAAATTTAAAATGCGTCTTCCAATCTGTATTTTCGTAGCCATCATCATCATGATATACCTGATATATGTTTCCCTACCATCTAAGTTCTCGAACAGCAAAAGCAGAACAGAACTTCTAACAACAGACACCCCAATAACGCTGTTTTTGAGAATGGCCGGAAAACTGCCGGATCACAGGAAACGTTATTACTGTGACCTATTTAGGACTACAGTTCTCTTCTGGCCTCCTTCATTTGGGAAGACAGTCATGGTGCTTGACGACGAATCAGAACAGGATCATGCATTTGGTGAGAAGGTAACAAATCAAACCAAAAAATACTTTCCTGATTATAAGTTTGAAGTGTTGTACGAGTCTCTTCCAAAAGACAAAACTACATTGGATTTGAAAGGTATGCAAAGGGCGCCTGGTTACAACAGGCAGCTTTGGAGCAGCTTTTTCATCGATCTGTATTCAAATGACTCCATCATCGCCTGGATGGACAATGATGCCGCCTTCATCACACCAGTAACCAAATCCTCGATTTTCACTGGCACAAAGTTACGGGTAATGGGTACAGAGTGCACGAGCTCTTACAGCTGGGTACAAAAGTGGGCAAGAACGACAGAATTGGCGCTAGGATTACCATATGTTAGCGATTTTATGATCTATTTTCCTGTCTACATCTACCGAGACACTGTCACTCATTGCAGAGAATACATTCTGAAAAGATTTAACACAAGTAACTTTGAACAAGCCTTTAGAAAGTTCTACAAGGGGTTAATCTCTCCAGTTTGCATTATACTCAGTTATGCTTGGTACTTTGAGAGAGATCGCTACGATTGGAATTTCAAGATCTGTAAGGAGCTAACAGAATATAATAAACGGTTTCCAAATGGCCACGCTATTGGACCAGAACATGTAAACGATTTTCTCTCCAAGCCTCAAACAGCTTTCCATGTACCTTATGCAAAAGTTTTATCTTCCAATATTTTCGTTAGCTACTGTTTGTCACACCAAGCGGCAGGAAATAAGTTAAATATGTGCTCCAGTCACTCCGCGTCATTGAGCAGCAACCTCCTGCTTTTTGAACACGATCTTCAAAGAGTCAATAGTCACCCGCCATGTACTGGTAACAGTACCAATGCTTGTTTGCAAGTTCTAGAACGTCATTATAACCAAGTTGGTCTCGAAATTAAGCAGCGTGTGCGTAAAATGGAATGGACCGATGTGGAAACTGTTGAACAGCTTGCAAATGAGTTTGAAATTAAATGTCCACCTCTATCGTAATGCAGAACTAAAAATAGCAAGAGGCACACACACAAGGGCGAAACAGTTGTCCAAGACTGCCACGGTTAAGCCTAAAGAATACCGTTCAGAAGGACCTCGGACACCTTATTGAAACTTATATAACGGAGTAACTGGTTAGCTTTCAGTTGATGTTATGGGTAGTAGTTTATATCATAGTTAAATTTAGGCCTGAACAACCCGAGAAGCTAGGTGGTACAGAGGTACAGTGGTACGGTAGGCTATCTAAGCCTAAGCCTAGCTGAGATCACAGGTTCAATCCTGAGTGGGGGATTTTAGATTTTCTTTTTTTACACTTAAAACTTTATTGAAAATAAAATTCCAAGTGTCGACATTACGTTATATAAGGCCCCGTCCACACGTATCCGGATATTTTTGAATCCGCAACTTTTTTGTAACGGATTAGAAAATATTCGCGTCCACACGCAGCGTATTCGAATCGTATTTGCCCGAATTCGACGGATACGTGTGGACGGAAGGCCAATCCGCAACAAAAAAGTTGCGGATTCAAAAATATCCGGATACGTGTGGACGGGGCCTTATATAACGTAATGTCGACACTTGGAATTTTATTTTCAATAAAGTTTTAAGTGTAAAAAAGAAAATCTAAAATCCCCCACTCAGGATTGAACCTGTGATCTCAGCTAGGCTTAGGCTTAGATAGCCTACCGTACCACTGTACCTCTGTACCACCTAGCTTCTCGGGTTGTTCAGGCCTAAATTTAACTATGATATAAACTACTACCCATAACATCAACTGAAAGCTAACCAGTTACTCCGTTATATAAGTTTCAATAAGGTGTCCGAGGTCCTTCTGAACGGTATTCTTTAGGCTTAACCGTGGCAGTCTTGGACAACTGTTTCGCCCTTGTGGTGTGTGCCTCTTGCTATTTTTAGTTCTGCATTACGATAGAGGTGGACATTTAATTTCAAACTCATTTGCAAGCTGTTCAACAGTTTCCACATCGGTCCATTCCATTTTACGCACACGCTGCTTAATTTCGAGACCAACTTGGTTTAATGACGTTCTAGAACTTGCAAACAAGCATTGGTACTGTTACCAGTACATGGCGGGTGACTATTGACTCTTTGAAGATCGTGTTCAAAAAGCAGGAGGTTGTGCTCAATGACGCGGAGTGACTGGAGCACATATTTAACTTATTTCCTGCCGCTTGGTGTGACAAACAGTAGCTAACGAAAATATTGGAAGATAAAACTTTTGCATAAGGTACATGGAAAGCTGTTTGAGGCTTGGAGAGAAAATCGTTTACATGTTCTGGTCCAATAGCGTGGCCATTTGGAAACCGTTTATTATATTCTGTTAGCTCCTTACAGATCTTGAAATTCCAATCGTAGCGATCTCTCTCAAAGTACCAAGCATAACTGAGTATAATGCAAACTGGAGAGATTAACCCCTTGTAGAACTTTCTAAAGGCTTGTTCAAAGTTACTTGTGTTAAATCTTTTCAGAATGTATTCTCTGCAATGAGTGACAGTGTCTCGGTAGATGTAGACAGGAAAATAGATCATAAAATCGCTAACATATGGTAATCCTAGCGCCAATTCTGTCGTTCTTGCCCACTTTTGTACCCAGCTGTAAGAGCTCGTGCACTCTGTACCCATTACCCGTAACTTTGTGCCAGTGAAAATCGAGGATTTGGTTACTGGTGTGATGAAGGCGGCATCATTGTCCATCCAGGCGATGATGGAGTCATTTGAATACAGATCGATGAAAAAGCTGCTCCAAAGCTGCCTGTTGTAACCAGGCGCCCTTTGCATACCTTTCAAATCCAATGTAGTTTTGTCTTTTGGAAGAGACTCGTACAACACTTCAAACTTATAATCAGGAAAGTATTTTTTGGTTTGATTTGTTACCTTCTCACCAAATGCATGATCCTGTTCTGATTCGTCGTCAAGCACCATGACTGTCTTCCCAAATGAAGGAGGCCAGAAGAGAACTGTAGTCCTAAATAGGTCACAGTAATAACGTTTCCTGTGATCCGGCAGTTTTCCGGCCATTCTCAAAAACAGCGTTATTGGGGTGTCTGTTGTTAGAAAGTTCTGTTCTGCTTTTGCTGTTCGAGAACTTAGATGGTAGGGAAACATATATCAGGTATATCATGATGATGATGGCTACGAAAATACAGATTGGAAGACGCATTTTAAATTTGAATCCTCGTAGCAAAACCATGTCTCCCCGTTGTTTCGTCAGTCCTACAAAAAGAACACATTAGGTGATACGTACAACAAATTGGAATTGACTGCAACTGAGGTCAGTGTAGTCAGAATTGTCAGTGTAGTCAGTGTAGTCAGTGTAGTCAGTGTAATCATTGTAGTCATTATAGTCACTGTGGTCAATGTAGCCAGTGTAGTGGCTGTAAAAGGTTTAGTCAGTGTTGTTAGTGTAGTATAGTAGCCTAAGGTGTCCTAAAATATAACTTAGTACTAACGATGCCTTACACTCTTAGTACTTAGGGTCCTTAGGATGCCTTCGTGAATACGGCCCCTAGTCAGTATGATATCATTTGTCAACTTATATTTTAAAAATCTTACCGTCGATGTATTTTACGTTTCTCGACTCACATATTATGCTTTTCAACGTGTTTTTACCATCGATATATTTTTGTCCGTAACCGAACAACAACAACAATTTTATTTCATTATTAATATAAGTCATATAACAATATTTTCAACATTGACAACCCGCAGTTAGCATAGCTAATCGAGGCGGGTTGTCAAAAATAACAACAAAAATTAACGTTAGCTCCTAGTAATATGGCTGAAATTAACATTAGCTCCTACTAATATGACTGAAAGGAAAAAAACCTTATTATATATATTATGGTTTACTTAATATCGTAGATTTCAGTTATAGCTACTGCTTCACTATTTTATTCAACAGAGTGGGCGAGTCAACATAACTGTCTTCGGCGTAGAGGATTCGAAAGAGGAGATCTCGATTTTTTTGTTTAAAAGCAGTTCTCGGAGTCTACGTATTTCAAGCGGAAGGCAATTCCATACTTTTGCTCCAAAAATTGCAATAGAATTACTCAGCTGGTTCGTGCGCGAATACTTGATATAAAAATTATCCTACGTAGAGGCCCCGGTATTGTGGGAGTGAATTGAATTACATCTGATAAAGTTATTGCAGATATTTTCAGGGGCAGAGTTTTTTATGAGATATACATGAGATTCGACACTGTCTCAAAGTACAGCAAATTTAGAGGTAAAATTTTTGCAGAGACAAACAAAGGGACTGCATGAGCCCTGGGGTTAGAAAAATGCATTATACGTAAAGCACGTTTTTGAAGCACTAATATTTTATTCAAATGTGATTGTGGAGCCTGACCCCAGACAACCATACCATAATAAATGATAAATAAGGAAACATTAAAGACATTAAAGACTGATAAATGCTGTGTAGGGTATGAAATGAAACGAAATGTCTCAAACGAGCTATAACCCCAATGACTTTAATACTAAGTTTGGATGCTATGTAATCAATATGATATTTCCAGGATAGGTGATTATCAATTAATTCACCCAGATATTTAACATAATCTTTACATTCAAAAGTAGTATATCCATTTGTATTATTATCGCTCACCATTAAAGTAATGTGATAATTGAGTTTTTTTTTTGACGAGGGCGAAAAATAACGTAATTTGACTTTTTTACATTCAGAGTTAATTTATTTGCATCCAGCCATTGACAAAATAATTTAAGTTCTCTGTTAATGGTCGTCTCCAGAGACTTTAAATTTTTATCAGCATATAAGCATACTCGTATCATCAGCAAATAAATAAAAGTCAAACTTTTTATAAGAATTGAAAATATCGTTTATGTATATTAAGAACAGCAGAGGGCCTAATACAGAGCCCTGGGGAACACCATATGGGATATTTGTTTTTGGATATACATGAATTTACTTCAGTAGTTTGAATACGCCCGGATAAGTAAGATGAAAACCAGTCATTAGTAATCCCTCGAATTCCGTAATGGTATAATTTATTTAATAAAATTGTGTGGTCTACTGTATCAAAAGCTTTTCGCGTTCGAAGAACGCAATTCTAATTTGGTTCCTGTTGGTTGTCCTGTGGTTTACATGCAGTAAAATTTGAGAATTTTTGGTAGACGGTCTTCCAAATGGCCGCCCCTATTGTTTTTTTTCAGGGGCTCATTTTCGCCGGAAGTTCCTTCGAACGCGTCTCCATAGTCTCCGATTACTGCTAGTTTTAAGTCTATGAAAATTCTACATGTGAACAGTTGCTTGTCCATGTTGCTTTGTATAGTATTTACAATATCAAGAATGGCGTGCTGTGTGGAATGTTTATCACGAAAACCATATTGCGCTTTGAAGATAACATCATGTTTATCAAAAAAAGCTTTGAGACGTTTAAACATCACTTTCTCAAATATACGATTAAAGTTAGATAAAAGAGAGATTGGTCTATAGTTGCCAGGATCAGTTTCGTCATCACATTTATAAACAGGAATGACTTTAGCGTGTTTTAGCTTTGTCGGGTATTGTCCCATAGTGACTGACATAATCATAATTTATGCAACAGGTTTCGACAAAATGTGCTTAGCAAAGCATAAGATTCTGGTTGGGCAAGAGTACAATCCATGTGCTTTATTTGGAGAAATGGAAACTATTTCATTTTCAATTTCGAGAGGGCAGTTACTGGATTGAAGAAGAAAGACTCGCAGTAATTACCAGATAGATACTCCGTAAAATGACAAGTGGTAGGTGGTATTATGGATGCCAATTTGCGACCAACAGAAGAAAAATGGATGTTAAGAACATTTGAGATTTTGGTGGGATCATAAGTAAAGATAATTTTTCACCTTGATTGATTAAATTACCCCCTGGGTAATCCAAGGCTTTGAGATTTGTTTTGCTCTGCGATGGGATAGAGTTGTGATCGGAGCATGTCTGTTTAAAGTTTTGTTTAGCTTGTTATAAAAAGTGGAGAAACATCGATCTGCGTTATTTTGCACACTGCAATCCCAGTTGATATCGGAAAGATCAGCTATAAAGTCATTTTCTGAAAAGTTAGAGAAATCGGTTTCCGGTTAAACATTTGTTCTTTAACAGAGTGGAGAATACAGAATTGTGAATAACGATCGCTAACGTCGGAAACAATATTCCCACTGGTGATATTAAATCAAACCTATTTAATAAAATATTGTCAATTAATAACGTAGCTGAATTATTATGGACACGGGTTGGTTTATCAACTGTCGGAATAAAAGAGAAGCTTTGTAATGAAAGTAGAAGATTATGCGCATAATTGCATTTTTCGACACCGAGTAGGTTTATGTTGAAATCATCCATGATAAAGACCGATTTATTTGAGGCGGAGAGTCTTTCTAGTGTTTCATCAAAGTAATCTTGAAAACATTGCGGTGAATTATGCTGCCTATAGATAATTCCGAAAATTATATTGGGGCGCCCAGAAAATTGAATCTCATTCCATAAAGCCTGGAAGGCTTCTCTCGAGGTTCCTTCTATCACCGTATAATTTAAAGAATCTTTAACATACATGCCAACACCTCCGCCATATTTATGCAAGCTATTCATTCATCGTCTCTATTCTAGTTACCCACGTTAAACCAGTGTCTAGTATGATATCGTTTGTCAACTTATATTTTAAAAATCTTAGTGTCGATGTATTTTACATTTATCGACTCACATATTATGCTTTTAAACGTGTTTTACCATCGATATATTTTTGTCCGTAACGGAACGCCATATTTATGCAAGCTGTTCATTCATCGTCTCTATTCTAGTTACCCACATTAAACCATAGTGTCTAAAATTAAAAATCCACCAAAAACGAGTTTTAACGGATATAAAACTTGTTGTTGAATGCGCTGAACTACTTGGTCTGTTATTCGATGGCCTAGTACAACCGACTCTGGTTCACAATTCCAATAACCAGCTATTCGAACTTTTTAAAGTAACTTGTGCATCAAAATATTTTCTGTTAATAGATCTCAAATTCAATTTTAAGTTTGCAAACACAATGATAGCTGAAGACATCTCCCGCATTTTATAACTATAGGACTTGTATATAACACCGTGCTTAATCACTTTTTTGCATAATTATAACTTTCATACGGTGGACGTACCTTCAGTTAAAACTTTGCGAAGTTGATCGGAATGGTGAGACTGGAGAACTTGCAATCACCCGGCGCTTTTCACAAACGTGACTGCAGTTTGGATAAACATTCATTTTATTTAGGTCAAAAACTAATTGATTTTTAAAACAATTGCGCGGTGCTTTTACAATAGGGGCATTAACTAAGAGAGATATCTTTTCAATGCTGAATTTTATAGAAATGAAAGGAAAGGAGTTGATTGCCTATACACAGTTTAATGACTCAACTAACGCCGATGTTTCATAGGCATTTTTATGGCGCTACTTCTTTAAGTTCAGTGACGCTTCACAGTCTGCAAAATATGTAAATGACGGACCGGCCTCGATATTGTTTCTTCAACTGTGCTTTGTTATCAATGTGTTAAATTATAAAAACTATTATAGCGCTCAAGCTTGCGTGAAGAATTAGGCGATATCACGCGCGCTTTCGCGCTATAATAGTTAAATATGAACCGATTTTTTTCGAAATAAATACAGGAGCCAAAATCTGGATTTGCGCAAACCCTTTATTTCAAATCGAGGCCCTCCTAGAAAAAAATTGGTCCGTTTTATTTGGCTCAAAATTTGCGAATCGACTTCTTTTGATATAGTCTGTATTATCGTATTGCAATATATAGTATTGCAAAAGCGTACGATTATTTTTACCACAATTGCCGCTAAACTAGCAATCTGATTGGTCGACGTGATTGGTAAATGAGAGTCCAGACAACGGTGCTGACGCTAACATCACGCGCGCTTGAAAAAAACCAATCAGACTGCGAGAAAGTTATAAACGCTTGCTCTTTCTTTGCTGTCACGTTTGTAACAAGACTTCGATTTTTCATGGTATTTTTTTCAAAATTGTTGTAAAAAACAAATTTATACCGGTTTTTCGTGGTGTGGACTCTTATTTACCACGATTTACGTCATCACATGGTCAAAATTTGTTGCTGACTCACTCGGCTGCGCCTCGTGGGTCCACAACATTTTGACCATGTGATGACGTAAATCGTGGTAAATAAGAGTCCACACCACGGAAAACCGGCGTAAATTTGTTAAATAGAAAGTTAACAAATAAAACTAACAAACAAAACTAACAAACAGTCTAGAATGTGGCCAAGTTACAAAAAAATCGTCGGAACAGAAACGCTGCAACAGAAATGCCGTCAACTTAGGTTCTTATTTCCACCCGAGGCGGAAATAAATATTTATTGCGCCTTGAAAAATAATAATCATGGACACTCGACACCTAGAATATGTTGTATAGGCATGCCTTATACCTTACAGTCTTACAGCAAGTTCGATTGCGAATGCTACAAACCATTAAAATGTACGGACTTAGTCTTTAGATCAACACACATGACGAAAACGCGCTAAATATGTAATATTGCTCTCGTCTTAATTTTACCGAGATTATATTCAATTCAAATGGGCAGACTGCAAATCACAGTAGTAGTTGCTAATATATATATATCTGTGTCGTAACCGTTCATCAGTAGGATGCCTAAAATGTGTGCAATTCTACAATTGGTTTCGGCTCCATTAAATCCTATACCAATGGCAGAACATTTTAGGAGGAGCACCCACAATGTGAGCACAGTCACGGACAACACAAATAAGTAAGGAAAATAATGCAAAGCGAAATATTATTTTGCTCCTAAAACATATAGCGACAAAGAACAGGTAGTATTGGTACAACTTACGAACCGGTTTTGGCCACTCTAGGTGTTTTGCTTGTTGATGAACAACTTGTGGAAACTGCTGCATTCGCGCTGTGGTCTTGCACGCAGATTTTAGGGTTCGTTGTTTACGAATGGTTATGAAATTTGACAATTCGTTACCTGAATAGGCCATTTGCACGATGACGTCATTTGACTACTACTACCAGAATCCTTCAGTTTTTTGTTTTGTAGTGCAAATTAGGGCTATTGTTATTTAAACCGCACTGGGATTACAAAATTTAAATAAGAAAGGAAAAACGAAATGAATTCTGGTAGTAGTAGTCAAATGACGTCATCGTGCAAATGGCCTATTACATGTAATTAACACGTCTTTGTGCGCCTTCAACCGCGCAATCAAAACACAAAGTCTCAATCGCGTTTTAGGTCAACTTTATTAATTTATTTGACCATGTTGCAATGTTTCAATCAAGATGAAACTTCCAGACAATGTTGTTCATATTTTAAAGAAACGACCATAAAAGTTTAAAAAAAATCTATCTCGCGGTTTTTGAAATATGTAGAAAAGTGCTAAAACTACAATATCAAGGACTCAGTAAAAAAAACTATGGTTTCCTATGGAAATCGAATCTCCAAAACTAAAACGAGAAACGCTTTCAAACTTTCATAGTTTCATCTCATACACTAAACACACATTTTGGCGTAAATTTGAGATTGAGAAATTAAACTTTTATAAGCTTAATTGAGAAACTTAGTGATGTGCTCATACACATGCAAAATCACAAGTTCGAAATGTTTTTCTGATTTACTCAAAATCGGCTTGACAAAAGTTTCTAATTTTTAGATATTTTGTTTGCCATATGTCATAGTTGATCGTAATAGCTTTGATTTTTCTAGATGCCATCGCAGTAACTCGGAATTTAGACTCAAGTGATTTCAATGTTTCTCGTTAATCTCCGCAATTTTAAATCCGATTTACAAAATTGTTACACTCTTATAAACTTCAAACTATGTACAATACTTTGTGTAAGTTTCATACTAATTCAATGAAGGAAAGTTAGTAAAACCGCCGCTCAAAAATGGTCGGTGCGGCTGCGTGGAAACTGGAGGGAAACACCTTAAGGTGGCTCCGTTGTTATTTCGGGCGCACTCGTCTATGACAAACTTTGTCTCATAACTTTTCCGGCTCTAAAGCGATGCTTCTAAAAACTTTGCGGAAACTTATAGCTGTTATCTAGCAATAATATGATAGAATTCGATTTTAATGGGAAAAAATATATTTAGTGATAATCGGGCTTAAATGAACCCTTCTTGTTGAACAAAATCGCACCCTGTGAAAAATTTTGCTGTGCACTGTCCCGCCGAAATAGAAAAATTTCGCTTAGCTTATTTCCACGTCATATCGCCAAATGGCACCAAATATACAACTTAGTTGAATAAGGCCCTATCCACACGTATACGTTTACGTTTCTTAAACGCGTATTTTTATGCGTTTAGGCGTCCCGTCCACACGTAAACGATGAAAACGGTCACCCTAAACGGATATTTTCGTAAACGCTGATGTCACAGATTCGGACCCAGTCCACAAATAAAGAAAATAGAGTAGATATCCAATATGGCGGACGGTCTGACGCATGCTAAATGCAGATTTGAAGCGTTTACGTATCGTTTTAGCGTTTACGTGTGGACAGGTGAAAACGAATCGTAAACGATGGCTGGCTTCGTGTGGACGGGAGCGTTTTAGATAAAAAAAGATGCGTTTTCGAACGTAAACGTATACGTATGGACGGGCCTAAAAAATTCAATAGAGCAAAACAAAAGTAGCAGTTTGGAGATAAAGTGCAGGATTGCAAGGATTGAAGTGGTAATAACAGCATTTATTTAAACACGATAAAAATGTAGCAAAAGCTGATGTGGTCGTGTACAAACAATAAAACTAGAATTTCCTAACTAATTGCAGGTACGGCCACCCTCGGGACTTGGGGGTTTCAATTACTTTCCTAACTAATTACAATTAATAAATGTGGACTAACATCCTATCCTATAAGGCTATACGGGGATGCTCCGACCGAATGGGGTACCTTTTCTTGAGGCTGGAGGTTTATAAACGGGTAGGGATTTCACGAGTTGAAGTTTAGAAAAGGGTGGGAAAACTGCCATTAAGGTATATAACAAGGGTCTTTCAAAATATCTTAAACAGACGCTCGTAACGTCTAATTCGTCAAGTATTAAAGTATTTTAAAGAACAGTAGTTATGAAGGCTGCAAAGAAAAGCACTCGCTGTTTGCGTGCCTGATGTGCGGAGTATGTTGACTCCCGCCACAACATGAACTGAATAAAGAATATTATTAATATAGAGATATAAAGATTCCCGGTTTAAAAGATTCCTTGTTTTAAAGCCTGTTTTACACGCTTACAAAGATTCACAAACCGACACCTGTCGAAAGACCTATTATATCAGGGTGTGACAGCCCCACAGAAAGAATCTCATCTTTTGTTGACCACCTCATTCAGCCAATAGCACAAAAAGAAGCTTTTCCTAACAGCGTCGCCCCCTGAAGACCCTCTGAACACGCTTAAGTAAGATGAAACTTAACTTAGGTGAAAGGTCGGAAACACAAGAAATAAGATTGACGACCGGGCTATTTTTCAATTTTAGCAATTCTTAAAAACAGTATTACCCGATCGTCTGCACACTACATTTAGACCGTACAAAAGTTCACAAAACAACTTTTTCTCTGTCTAGAATAACTATTACGACTATTTTCCGAATAAAATAAGATTACAGTTGTTGCTTGTCAAAAAATGCCCGAGAAACTGGTTTGGAAATCAAAAATGCAAAAGTAAGCTTACACAAACATATTTGCAGAAGGCTACGCGAGTATAAAATCTAAGGCCGTGTTCTATTGGGATCAACCATTTTCGGTTGGTTGGGTTGGTTGGATTTGTTTCGTGTTCTATTGAAAAAAACCGTTGGTTTGGTTGATCAACCATTTCAACCAGCTCTGAACCTGGTTGAAACCGAAAATGGTTGAAAAGTGTTCTATTGGGACTCCTCAACCAAATCAACCAAAACCGGTTTAGGTTGAAACGGTTGATCCCAATAGAACACGACCTAAGTCTTGTTTTGTTTACATAAAATCGCTTTTCAAACACATAAATATGGACAACACAATCTTCTTTCCAAAAATTTTATTGAAATCTCTATTAGTTTATGTTTAAAAGCAAAACGCGTACCATTTATAGCGCATCGAGGCCGAGCCGTGTCTTCGATGAAATTCAAGAATTTAATACAACTGAATTTAAGCTACACGTTTATACACAATTCTCCAAAACTAACGAGAACACAAACAAAAAGTCAATCACAGATTGATATCAAGATGAATTCCCATCGAAAAATGTAATTTGTTTTACCTTTAAGTCCCTCGCTTGCTTGAAAATTCTTTAAATCTCCGCGTTGGTTCTGAAATCCGTAATAAAAACAAACATCTCCCGCATTGATATAAACGTATGAAGGTCCTCGAAGCAAGATTTTATCCCTGAAAGCTCTTCTTTTTCCACTAAAGCGGCTTCTGAGTATCCCTTAATTAGTATCCCTGTCTTGAGTAGCAAACCGCGAAAAATTCAGGGAAACGTTTTCTTCGCTTAGTATTAAACACAGCAAAACAGAAGCAAAACAGTGTTTTCCCAGCTGACGTGACATTCGGCCGTCGTACGCGCATGTTTTGCGACGTCATACGCGCCCGCGCACTAACCCGTCCAACACGGGCGCACGGCACACTCGCGCCCGCGAAACATTCCGCTAGCCATGACCATGGAAAATGACGGGCGTAGGTTCTATGAGTATGGTGCTCCGCCGGCGGGCTCCGCTATTAATTAATAAGTAAGTTTAGTCTGTAGTGTTAATAAGTGTATCTATGTTATAAGCGTGATATGTAGACTATGTAAGCATATCGTAAGTATTGTATTAGTGCTTATAGCTAAAACATGCAATGAGTAGTGTAATAAAGCAATAAAGTGAATTTAAAAAAGCACCATTCTCGTCTCAATGGATATCACTAGACTATACATGAACATACCACAAGAGGATGGTATACACCTTATTCATAAATGGCGGCCGATTTATAATTCTTTTGTATTTATTTTAATTAGCCTCACTAGCCTCGTTAGCATGTGCGAAATTCAAAAGAACATATACTCTAAAATGAGGCTAGTGAGGCTAATTAAAATAAATGCAAAAGAATAATAAATCGGCCGCCATTTATGAATAAGGTGTATTACCACTGTATGCGAAGCATACGAACAATTTCAGAACAGAAACCCCCCGTCCCTATCAGGTCACCTGATAGGGTTCAAGAGAAATGCTAGCAGTTTGATCCCACAAGAAAACTCGTTCCAATTCAACGGTAAAGATTATCTTCAAACTCATGGAACAGCCATGGGTACGAAAATGGCCGTGGCCTTTGCTAACATCTTCATGGCAAAAATAGAAAAAGAAATACTCAGACAAAGCTTCATTCCACCCATCTTTTAGAGAAGATTTATTGATGACGTCATATATCAATGTGGGACACAAGCAGAGACAAAATAGACGAATTCCTTCAAAATAGTTTAATGTAAAACGACCTTTAAAAAGTGCCCACGCAGATATCTCATAAAATCAAATAAAATTCAAGATTACTTTGTTATCAAATATTTCACCTGTTGACAAACTTCGTTAATCTCAAGTGAAAATTGCACTTGAATACTTACCGTTCAGTTACATGAACGAGTATTCAAACAAAATGTCATAGGTCACTTTCTGGAAACCGATCCTTAACCGGCCGACGATGTGTTAGCCTGCGAATCCAGCCGCCTCTATCCCTCAAGGCCGCTACGAGCGATGAGAGGCGGCTGGATTCGCAGGCTAAGCTTGTGTCACCATTG